>JAQGBY010008686.1:0-10363 GCA_034698785.1 Mycogona germanica
ATGATCACGTTACCGCCGGTGTAGAGGAATTTTCGCGGTAACGTGATCATCACGTTACTGCCGGTTAAAGGGTTAACGTGTACCTGAAATCATTCCGATAGGAATTTCTCTCGCCCCAAAAATTCCGAAGGCCTCGGCCGAGAACCGAACTTGCGAACACGCAAACTATTATGGCACACGAGACCCCCTACCCCTGACGGAGGAGCTAACTCTAACGAATAATATTGGAAAGGGAATATATATTGTGATGTCAAATGCCATGAAGAAATGTCGAAACGTCTCATATGTGTGTCCTTCTAAGGTTAGACGGCAAGATTTTTGAGTATTTTGGAGGGGAGAGAGAGAATTAAAAAGTGGAATGAAGAAGTCCTTGAACGTGATCTACCCGCTCTAATCTTGTCCATTGTTTGTCCAGGCCTGCGCCAGCCGCCGCCCCGGACCAACAGATGTCGGTGCCGCCCCCTTCCACCCCCTCCTGCGCTCGAGACGACGTCGACGCCCTGGTCAACGAGATGAAACTGAGCCTACGTCTGGCCGAACGCTCCGGCGCAGGGGTCGGGTTGCGTGCCCCGCTGGTGCCCCGCTTCACGCCGGAAGCCAACGGTGGCGGCAAGATGACGCCCAGCAACCAGTTCCGGCAGCGCTGCGCCGGACGAGCCGCACCCTACTTCGTGCCGTCTCCCCGCGGTGACGAGAATTCCGAATCCGGCTGTCCGTCCTGGCAGTCGCTCCGGAGCTTGCGTCTCTTCCAGTGCAGCGCGTCGCGTCACGGTTCCTGCTCGGCCGGCGCCGTGCTGGACGACACGTCGCCCACCGCCTACATCCTGCTACAGGAGCTGCTCAAGGAAGGCAGCCTGATCAAGGAGGCGGTGCGTCGGATCAATGTGCCGGGCGAGGAGGACAGCATGACTGACGAAGGCGTGCCGGAACACTCACTCCAGCTGCTCAAGGAGTACGACTACGACACGGACGACTACGAGGAGACCACGGTCGTGCTGCAAGGACTGGAGTCGATCTAGTAGTAGGTAGACCACTCCTCACCCGGACCGTTTCCGGAACGAATGCCGGAGCGGCCGCAATAATAAGTGTAGTGGGGAGGGACAGCTCCGTTTCGATGTCGTGTATGTTGTTCCGGTCGATCTCCGTTCAATTCCGGACAGCCAACCAACACCGGTCTCCTCCCACCTGCACCCGGACAGCCCCAGTCTGGCGTAGAATCCGGCAACCGATATGTTTAGGGTGACTGAATTCCGTCGTTGGTGTAACTCGATGCCTAGGTGGTGGACACCCGTCTACATTTTTTCCACCCGCTCACTCAACCCGACCTTAAGTTTGAGGCCTCCACAGAACGAGGATGTGTTCACGGCGGCCTGTGACGATTACGAGTAGAGTGGGCCGGGACGGAGGAGAAATCGCCAGGCAGTTTCTTCTCTTTTTTGCTTTCCTTTGTTTAAAAGACACAATGGAGGTCCACGATGTGGTCGTCAATCGAGATAGTCGTATGAGGAGGTGGAGGACGGCCAGATTTTTTATCCATCTTTTTATCGTCAATGTCTGTCTGCACACAAACACACACACACCAGTTTTTCTTCCGGCGATCATCAAGAGCTCAACCGTCGATGGAGAATAATCCGGGGTCGTATTCGAATCGACGAATTTTCCATTCGCTGCAATATATCTACATAAATATAAAATATACGTAATCTTCATGAGATCAGATCATCGGAGAAGACTGTAGTTCGAGAGTTGACTCAACCCAAGGTGTCCTCGTTGGTCGCTGAATTTATTTTTTTTGATATTCATTTTGATATATTAATATTTTCTGGCTCGGATTAGAATCGAACAAAAAATTGATTTTGATTAAGTTATTTTCGAGGTTATTCCGAAAAAAAATTATCCGGTAATTAGTTGCGCACAGACATTGTGGTAAAATTCAGATTCCTGCTGCTGTTGCAGTCTCATTATTTTTGGCCTGAAAATTTCGGGACTTCGCTGGGGGACCTTGTCGGAGAAAATTGCGGGGTTTGGAGGAGTTTGGTCGCGAGCCAAGAAACGATGGAAAAGAGGGTAGACCACCTTCTTGCATCGTGATCGCGCCACACACACACACTCACACGTCACACGGTCAGCCCATCTTCGACAACAATATAATGTAGTACAAATTTAAAACTTGGTCGCGTTCACCATTCGTGTTCGAAGTGAGTTTATTCGCGACACTTCTTTATTATGATTTTTTTTATACATGAAGATATACTTTTCTCCGCGCGCGTTGATGAATTGAAAATAAGAATGTTGTCGTTCGTCTATGTGTGAATCCACGCTCCCGTATTCGCTTTTCCCTTCATCTGGTGGCTGGAATTCTTAACGCATCCGGTCTCCTTAACTCCCACTCCAGAAAGGCTAGAAAACTCCCTAAAAGGTATAAAAAAAAAATTCGGGCGAATTTAAAAAAAGAACTTTGTAATTTAGGGTTTTGAATCGATCATTGTTGCGATTAATTTTTAATTTTCGTTTTGTTTGATTGGGTCATAATCTGGAACAAGACTACTTTCAATCATTTCAAACCCATTAAATTCGTTTTTTTTTTCATACTTTGACTTGTCCTTCAGTTTTGTCAACGTTTTGAATGGAGAAATGTATTTTGAAAAATGAGAATCAGAAAGTGCGAAAGATGTCCAAAGCAGACGTATAATCGACATTAATTTCTGTAAAGTCGATTTGCAATTTTAAAAATGTTGTAATCCTTCTGCCCTTCTCCCAAAAAAAATAGTCTTGGGTGGGTTCTACTTAAAAAATAACTACGGGCTTCCAGTTACTGCTGCGTTGAAGGCGAATAATCTTTACCTTTTGACCTTTTCGTGATTGTCTCACTTGGCCGTTGTTTTTGGAGATGCAAGTTCAAAGTTCGTGTAGAGGTCGGTGGGGAAGACATTTTCTGTCTGGCCTTTCTCTCAGTTGTCTTTAAAAATTGATTTAGTTTTTCGTTTGTGTACTTTTTCTACATGGGAAGGTGTTTGTAGCGTGAATAGAAAATGAATTTGACGTAATTACATGTAATCGTAATGTGTTTTTTTAAACGTTGGTGTCGCAAATTTGGAAGTTGCCAATTGGACGGAACAAGAAATTCTGATTGATTCTGTCGACAGAATTAAACAATGAGTTTCAGTGCCCGACTTTTTTCTTTCGGAAATTTTAAAACTCGAATCTGAGCCGTAAAAGCCTGACCACCTTTTGGCGTAGAACTACGTCTTTCTTTTTAAGGGGTATTTTCTTTGTCCAACCCAACCCCTCTTTTCCAGAATGAGCTGTGTTTGTTAGCCCACCCTTCAGGACCCGCCGAGGCTTGTCGCTCGATTCTCTCAAGAACTGAAAATGTCTGATCAAATCGAGATCGAACGATCAATTTGTAACTTCTAAGCCGCGCCAGCTGGTCGCCCAACCACGTACTACGCAATTGTTGTCTCTCACCAGCAATATTGTCAACTCCCGACACCTGTGACCACAAATTATTTGTCACACGAAAAGACTTGAACCTTTCGAACCTTTCTGGTGGTCTGACACGCGATCTATAGATTGTAAATCAATGTGTGCGAGAGGCCAAAAACAAAATGACATTTTTCATGGAGCAAAAACGCTAAAATCTTTATCGTGTAAACTTTCACCTTTCGGTCATTCAGACCGTAATCGTTATACGAGTCGGAAATCGCAATCCTACTAAACAAATGAATCATTATTTCGTGTTTATTTGGTTGTGTTCGTTTCACAATCCACTGCTCCCTAACCCCACGCAAAATTCATTCCAAAAGTAGAGGAAGAGGGAGACAAATTTTATATTTAGATGCATAACCACGGAGCTGCTACTCGGGTTATTTTCGGTAAACAAAAACAAGAGTTGAAATATCTGGTAACTGTTATCGCGTCATCGCAGTCTTTTTTGGACTGATGCCCGGCCCAGTGTGGAATCAAATTTTTAGGTTCTATAAAATCTTTGATATATTTGTATACAAAATCTCTCGTTAGGTAACTAAACCCGCAACTAGTCTCAATGATGATTTCAAACCACTTAAATAACTTAATAGATACTATAAAGTCTGAGCGTTTCATTGGACGAGACGTTGCAGCAAAAATGTCAAAAGTGCGCACAACATTTGTGGGCAGAGAAACCTAAAATTCCGGGCCCCCGGTGGTGCCCCGTGTGTTTGTTGTGGCTGGAGTCTGTTCCAAAAAGGAAATCCAGACTGTGTGGGGGCAGAAGTTGGGTGGGTGGTGAAAATACTGTCGCAATTTTGAGTTGTTTATAATATTGGTCGTCGTGCTCCAGTGAGTAAATTATATTTAGATGGAAGCCGAGCGAGATTAGGCGTAGCCGGGGATTTGCGGTGACTGAAGGATGAACAGAAATCAAATTGTAGATATCTGTTGGCCAGGTGGTACATTTTGGTCTTACAAATCAGATTCTCACCCTCAAATTACGTTATCTGCGCATGCGCTGATGACGTAATTTGATTTTGAGAATCAAATTTGAACGACGAAAATGTACCTCCTGGTTGCAGTTGAGTGATTTTTAGAAGTAGGAAGTCCCATTAGAGGATAAGCTGGTTCCTACAATAACAATCAAATTGCTCGAGATAATAATCACACACCAACCAGTAAAATACGTAAATTTATCCTTATTTTTAAGTCACACTTAGTCTGTGGATAGTAGCGTTCTGTTCCCTGGAAATGTCATTCTGTGTGGGACGAAACAAACACGCGCGAAGAAACATTTCAAATGACCATGCTGTAGATTTTAAAAGTCACGTTTGCCCAAAACAAAATGACATTCTCATCCCATGAAGCAGCAAACCGAGAAATGATCCCTGGTTTTTTTGCAATCTCAAGAGTCGCTGTATCGGATATTTCAAGCCCGTGTGTTCTGAAACAGATTTTCAAATCGATGCCCTTTGACCCGCTCGATCTTTCCCGCCCGATTAGTTTTTAACTACATTCTCGTTGTAAGATTTCACCAACAATTTTACAGCTGATTTAACATTTTAGGCCTGATCCCCCTCATCCTGTATCACAAACTCGAACCTCTTCACCGGTTTTTTTTTGCGCCATGGAAATGTCATTTTGTTTCTGTACTCCTCACACGAGCCATGCGATGATGCGGTGTTTGGGACCAAAACAAAATCACATTTCGATGTTCAATCTTGTGTGTGATCTAGTGCGAACTCTTTCAATTTTTTTTTTGGCGGCGTTTCATAACCCGTGTATCGTTTCAAGTGTTGGCCTTGTCCCCGTCGATCCCGTGTTTTGGTGTGACGTCAGTCTCGCCTCTTCCGCACACGGGTGTGTCAAATTTGTGACCAGCGTCCGCTGATTGGCTGCCGGCGTTTCACTATTTTGTCCATTTTTTTTGGGACACGCACCACCATGGTCGTTTCGACAACCAGAGGAACGCGCGCCGAATTCTCGAAACAAAAAAGTGTCCCCTGCCTATCTCATGAGAAGACGTAGTTCTACGTCAAAACTTGAATTGTCTGAAGAATTCGTCTCTGCGTACTTCCGCACTTTCAAATGCAATTAATTCGCTGGACCAAAATTTCTAAATAGTGTAAAATTGTTTCCGATTCGTTTAGGCTTTTCGACAGTTGCTCGTTCGACTCAGCTCGGCGAAATCGGTCGCTTGGTGAAACCGGTGTCTGGTTCTAGGTACGGTGCACCCAGGGTGGGTCCAAGGTCGGGCGTATATTACCAAACTACGCACTACTCGAACGTCTCCCCATCCTCCCCACAACCCCCCCAAGGCCTCCCCCTCCCCCCACGCACAGACACAGCGTCCCGATGCGTAGACTTAACTGCGTACAACACAACTACACCCAAAACGGAAATCCTTCTGTATTTGCAAAGTGACTGGTCCTCACTGGATTGGGCCGGGTGAGGATCTCTGCTCCTCCAGGTGTGGGCCCAACCCCAGCACCCTGAACCTACGAGTCGTTTGATCGGCAAGCTCAGTATCACTTCATTGGGTGCACCTGAACTGACAAAATGTCAAATTCAATTACTGTTACATTTTGTTATGTTCAGGTGAGGAGCTCGTTGTTGAATTGGGGGAAGGGGGAAAGTTGACCGGAAGAATGATTTTCTTTATCTTTTAAGTTTCGTCAGACGTTCGGCTATTTCTGTTGATTTTGGTTTTTGTTGTTGCTGAGACGAAAATGTGCTTGACCAGACCAAGGGAGGGTCTTGTGTCCTGGATTTAATCCTGGACATCCTGGATTGTCGATGTCTGCAGGAAAAAGGGTAGATCTAGTGTATCGTTGATGTGAGTTGTTCGCTGCTGCTGACTTTTCTTTTTTGAAGCACCCAGTACCGTTGATAACTCGTCGAAAAGCGTATTTTCTCTATTTTCGCTCTTGACGAACTTTGTTTTTGTTTACGTTTTATTTCTGTTTATTGGAGAGAAAGAATAGAAAAACAAATAAACCGATAATGAAATTGTGACTGAAGGGTTGGGGAAAAAATTATTAATCTCTATGGATTTTGATCGAAAAAATTTACAAGCATCATGAATGAAATTTTGAGAGGGGAGGGGATTAAAAAGTAATAGAAATTTACTTTGTATGCCTATTATTCGTTTTTTTGGCATTCCCACTTCGATCTTTTCCCCAATTTACTACCTCTCTTGATTTTTAAATTTTTTGTTTCGTTTCGTGCTGATCGCAGATTTCCTAGTCGTCGTATTTCTCGCCTCCTGTCTGTGTAAACCTAGTTCTCGCGTCCAGAACAGAAAATACCGCGCATGACGTCATCTGTATTCATTTCGTTCATTGTTTTCATAGAAGATCTTTGTTGTGTTCTTTTTTTACTGCTCGCAACATCGTGTGTTGTTTTTCCTCTCCGCAACAATGTCAAGTGTAATTGTGTCTCCTACGATTCGAAGACTTGTGTACGTACCTCTTGAGGAAGAGGGGAGAAAATAAATTTGAATATTGTGTCCTCTCTCAACTACGAAACACTCGATTTGCATTATTTTCTTCCGTATTTTGTGTCTCCATTCTTTTCGCTGTTGGAACTTTTTCGTTGTTTCCTAGTCATACTGGCCAAGCAGGGTGCGTTTAGGTATTTGGAACAAAATCGGCGAGTCCGTGCTTTGACAACGGATCGCTCGTTCTCGAATGACGATTCGCCCATCTCAAATGTGCACGTGAAAATCGAATGTGGTAGAGTTTAATTTTCAATACCACGCGATCTGTACGTCAGAAAAGTGCCTTTAATTTGCCGCATCCTCAAACGTGCACGTGGAGAGGAGGGGTGCGTTTAATTTTCAATTCCAATCGGCCACGCAATCTGTATTGAAGGAAAGCACTGCTCGCTCTCGAATACAAATTTGGCCCTCTATGCTCATGCAATGACCAAACACCGAAGTTCGAAAATGACGTATAGCCTCTAAATATGAAGCTCGATATAAACTTTTTTATCCTCGTTCTTGTTGCCGATTTCCTAATTGACGTCCAGTTAATATCTTTTTTCAATTACACCACATTCGGTTTCCTAATTTAAAATTGTAATTTAGCCTCTAGTTTATTAATGCTGACCACAATGGAGGTCATCTCACGTCTGAAGGAGGCCAGAACTGGGATGTTCTTATCTGACGAAGCCTGATATTATATCTGACAATGAATGTTGTAATACAATTTTCCGTTTTATAGTATCGGATATTGCGTGCGTAACAAATTCTTTTGACCTAATGACGTCGATAAATTAATGTTGCCAGATGATCTCAAATAATTGCGCAATATTTAGTTTTTTTTCTTCTAACTAATCAACATTTTGGGTTCCATTTTTAAGTGAGTAGACGCGCGAAACTGTATTATTCCAATTCTTATATAATGTGTTAATTGTAAATATGGCAATTGACTATTCAGGCATGTTTAAATTAATTTTGACGATGAAATAATCATGAATGCGCGCTCCACGCAAATAATGAGACCAATTCATATTTGAATATTCCTGTTTTAACAGATAAGTCGATAGACAAATGAGCACACTGTATTTATGCGTTCATTTAGGCGCAACTATTTGTTATTTCAGTCATTTCGGTTCCACCTGTTATGGGGTCGGGGAAGCAACGATCTCAATACAGGTACATGTCGTTATAATCCACATGTGCCTCCGCAGCCTGCTGCTAGGTAGGTTGCTTCCTTTCTGCGTCTTTTGTAAAGTTGTTTTCATTTTTTTATGTTCATCGGATATATATATATAAAAACTATTCACCACAACAATGGTTAATGTTTTCCAAGTAGGTCACAGTTTTCGGAAAAGTAGGAGGAAAAAAGGTTCGTGCGGAGCAGGTTTTACGGAGGTAGATAATTCGAATACGCTATTCGTAAACCAGTTCTGTGGCTGCTCTGCCGTCGCTCTTTAAAGCTACGTGTGTTTTCAAAACAGTTGTCGGTGACATGTGCTTTTAGGATAGGGTGTCGTCGGTTTTGCAGAACGGACTGGAGGCTGTTTGGTCGTGGTCATTAAGCTTAAAGTTAAAGCAAGTTTAAAGTAAAAAATAGTTGCCCTTATTTGTTTCACTGCATTTTACGACATCAAATCAGCCGTCAATAAAAAATATTAAAAAAAATGATCCTCATTCATAGTTGTCCCATTCCCGCGCTTTCAAAAATTAATGATTCTATTTGTTTTTTAAGTTAAACTTTTTACATGAGAGGGTATCACCCAAACATCTGCCAAAAGTTACCGCCACTATCGCCAACTATCGTACATTGCAGAAGTTAGAAATTAATGTGACGTCACAAATCTGACGAGAATGTGGGGGTCCTTGAGGTACATTTTCGTCTTTCAAATCAGATTCTCAAAATCAAATTACGTCATCTGCGCATGCGCACAATCCCCAATTGCGAAAAAAGACCAAAATGTGGGCCCAGTGGTCTGCTGTTGGTAGGAATTACATTTAAAACATACCGGCGACGATTGCGGCAAGTGTGACCTCTCGATTAGTTATATATTGACCAACGTTTAGTTATATATATATATTGACCGATATATAACTAGACGTACAGAAACCGAGAGGGCACAATTGTTGTCACAATCGTCGCAGATGGCGGAAACCGCGGACTAACTAGTTTAACGATCTGCTTTACTTTGTGTTGCCTATCTGCGGCCACAACTTATTGTGCCTGAGTTTTTGGTTTGTACAAAAAAAATTGTAGCTTGGTTCGGCGTTTTACTTATATTTTACGTCTCATCTGTTCGTACTTGACTTTTGGATTTTTTTTTCGGTGATGTGAGAAACGTGTTGTGAAACGGCATTGTGTAAGAAACGAAAATTATCTCATGGAGTTCTTCTTGCAATACATTTAAATATTGTTTTCAGATTCATCAAAAATGAGTGTGTAATGCACAAGGTCGCGTTTAAATTATTTACGCTCGATACATTTCTCGAACAAGCTGAAATGCTTAACGTGTACTTTAAAACGTATACACATTGTGACCAAGATGAAGATACATAAATATATATATATTGCCAACAGCTAATTCCGAGTTATAGCATCTAAACGATATTTGCGCCACTAGCGGCGAAGGTAATTTAACATCAAGAAATGTAATGCGTGGCAATGACATGTAATGTCTCGCCGATACCATAAATTCCCATATTTTGTTTTCTTTATTTCATTTGGATAGTGAAATAAATGAATAAACTAGATTGCTTTTTATTTAAAATATATAATTAATGAAGAAGACACTTAATGGTTTAAATAAATAAATATTCGGCATTCGCACTAGAGAATTCGTTTCGAAAGCCGCCGATCTCGTTATTCATCTTTACTTGACCACGGACGATATTTGAGCGTCGACGCGGCGTCTGTGGGCGATTTTAAAAATGGCCGCCATCTCCATGATAACTTGTACCGCGCCAGTCAACATTGCTTTGATCAAATATTGTAAGTAAAAATCGGTTTAAAGGTTACTGATAATGATTTTCAATGTCTCATCATGTGTGCTAAAGGCAGATACTAACCCGCTCTTCGATTTCCAGGGGGTAAACGCGATGAAGACCTCATTCTTCCCATGGCTTCGTCGCTGTCTATCACCCTCGATGTCAATCAGGTACGAACCACACCGCGACGACTTTAGAAACAAATACTTTGTTGTTTTTATTTGAGTGCAAGAGGTCACAGAGTGCTGCCCATCTCGTAGGATATTTGAATTGTCCGTTCAAGTAGGGAAAGATGAACAGATTTTGTTGATCGATGGCCAAGAAGGAACTGACGTTAGGTTTTGCCAAAAATATTACAATTACAATATGTACCCACAATCAGCCCCCAAAAGAGGGGCCTATGGCGGGGGTCGAACGACCAGTTGTATC
>JAQGBY010008687.1:0-10362 GCA_034698785.1 Mycogona germanica
TCGAGTCTTGCCAACTCGATCGTCGTCTTGCTCCCCCAGTCGAGTCCTGGGATTATCCGTATTTCCTTTTATATAATTTAAAAAAGTCTTGACAGTAAATCATTTTGATATCAGATAAGAAATCGCGATGTATCTCAATATGTCAAATGCGTGGCGGTCATTCAACTGCAGGCCCACGTTCAATCGGACCGCCATTATTGTTTTCATCCGACGTCTATACAGTAAAGAACAAGTGAACCACTTGTCTGTCCGATCGAACAATGGAACGTCCGTTCGCCTCACCTATATATTCACTGAGACAGCCGCTTTCAATAGAGTTACGACATTTGACACTGTTTTTGTTCCGCGATTGTTTGCGCGACAAAACTGTACAATTACGGCATCGTGCAAGGACATGTACCTCAGCAGATGGAGACGCATTTTGGTGACGACACGCCAAGGTGTACACTGTAATATTGCACGGAATGCTCTGTTGACAGCAGCAACAAACAAATGGAAGACGCTTTCTGGTTTAATTCCCAGCGCGATCTCTTGTTTGTTTGATCCAGTGTCAGTGGAACCAACCTCACTATTCCTTTGGATTATTACCACTACATATTTTGTATGACATGCTCATCAAATTACAGTGTGGACTAAACAAATGGAGTCTTTCTAAATTAACAAATAAAATTAGAAATCGTTAATATAATCGAATAAAATTTCCACACTTATTGGCAATACATTCATTTTTTAATTGTCAACGTGCACGTGCGTGTAGGTGACGTCATCGTTTTGCTTTGCGATTTAAAAATGACGTTGTGACGAGGATCGCACTGTACAGTGCTTCGTTTTACGCCATTTTTAGAATCGTAAAGCAAAACGATGACGTCACATGCATGCACGTGCAAGATGGCAAAATGGTCAATAAGTGTGCGAAATTATACGACTCGTCGTAGCGCGGTTGGTTTAGCGACTGACTGGGGTTCGGTGGACCCGGGTTCGTTTCCCGGCGTGGGTTCTCGATTATTCAATCCCGGGTACTGGTGAAAATGTGCCACTCACATAGTGCCTAAGCACCAAGAGGGGTACAGAAACTCATGTAGTGATATTCACTACAGTGAATTAAAACTAAAAATAATAATAAATTTTCATGTACAAGGTGCAAGAGGGGAAATCAAAAAGGAATGCATTGTCAATAACTTTGCGAAATTTCATTGTACTCGATTAACGTTTCCCAATTTTAATTGTAAATTTTAAAATACTCAATTGTTTTTAGTCCACACTGTATAGTAAATTTTAGGAGTTTTTCGAAAAACGTATTCCAAAAAAACGAAAACCATTGAAGGATGCCGGCGTTCTATTGTTTCGTATGTCTTAGACGGAAATCATTAACACTTGACCACGTGTCTTGAAAAAGCGAACCACAAGCATCAGCAACTCAATATGACGCCTTGGAGCGGGATTATGTCTGACGTAAAAGGGTATCCGAGCATTAATCAACGTTTAGGGATTAATTTGACACCCTTTTTAGCTGGGATAACAGCTCCAAGTGATTTGAGTGGAGGATTAAAACGCTTGTGTGGCGATCTTAATTTATAACAATGGGAAAAAGCGAGTGACGGTTCAGTTCAATAACTTCAATATTCCTAAGTGAATATGTAAAAATATCAGATACAAGTGTTCATATAGTGGGGGCAAGACATGCGGAATAAACGAACGTTTATGTCAATGATCTCAGATCCGATGTACGCGAAGAATTCATTCTTGTATCCATTTGCAAAATATAACCCCCAGAAAAATTCCTTTAAAAATACACTCAATTTATAACACTCAATCTCAAAACAAAGGGCAATTAAAAAATTCCAGTACACGCATTTTGCTGATGCTTTGGACTTACTTCCCCGAAGACTGCGTATTTATAACCCTTGTATGTTACCCCTTGTATGTTTCCGATTGATTCATAATCCTCTCTTCAGCTTAATGGAAGCAATTAATTTTGCAAACTTCCTGAATTCAGAAGCACATTTGGATTGAAAGGAAAGGAAATCTAGCGGGGGGCCCATTAACCAAAACAAATGAAAAAACTGTTTTGTCAACAAAAACATCATCTTTACATTTGGATCCCGGTTCGCAATTAAGAAAAATCAACTGTGATAACAATGGATGGATAAGTAGCGATGAGAAGCCGCTGGAGACGCTGGACGCGAACTCAATTTATACGGCTACAAAAATGTAAATAAAAACTTAAATAAAAGTTCAAATTACTAGTAAACTTTAAGTATTACAGTCTTATATAAACGTATAAACTGCGTGACATATTACGCAGGGCGCAGTATTGACTGCGTCGTGGACAATTACATACAAATGTTAAAGAAAACCATTTTTGAACAAAAAAATAGGAAAGGAACGTCTGGATTATTTGAAATAAAATGAGGTTGTGCCCGGGACAGTCTAGACAACCCCTTTTTTGTTTGAAAATGTGTATGTATTTGTTAGTATAAAAAAAATTGTGATAAAAATATTTTATTTACATTCTTGTAGTTGTTTAAATTGAGTTCGCGTCCAGCGTTTCATCTCTTGTTTTGGGATAGCAATTGCACAATTTCTATTTGCATCCTCAACCTCAATTAAAATTGTCAAAATTCACTTAATTTAATCTAATTTAGAATCAGATTGCAAATGTTATGATTCAATTCTCGTCGACGACAAAACGACTCGTCGTAGCCCAGTTGGTTGAGCGACTGACTGTGGTTTTGGCGGTCCCGAGTTCGATTCCCGGCGCCGGCTCTCGAAAATTTCTATTTCGGGGTATTGGTCGTTCCCCCTCGCACAGTGCCTAAGCACTATGAGGGGGACGTAACGCCTGTAGTGCGGTTGACTGCAGTTGATTGGGCAAAAAAACATTGAATTTCTGTGAATGCCCGGAGTGGTATGGGTTAATCTTTCCTTCAAACAAAAATAACAACAAAATTCTGTGTAATTTGAATTGTTTTAATTTGTTGTTATTATTCATCAAATTCATTACAGAAATGTTCAACATGACCTGAAACCCATATTTTCGAACAAAGGCTATTCAAATAAGAAAGTGAATGAAATTCTAGCGAGGCCAATGAGCTCTTGCTATAAAGAGGATTAGCAAATAACCAATGATTGGAATTTTCAAGATCAAGGTTTGTTTCTTAAGCTCAAACGAAGCTGGGTTTTTCTCTGGAATACCACTTGGCCTTACAAATCGGCAGACACCCAAACAGAGCCCAGACCGGTTAATGAATCATGGCTGCCGAGAGTTAAACACGTATGCACAGGAAAACCGGGCATCTTTTGTGGTCAGGAACGAGGTAACATATTGAAGCCAATACGATCGCTACACGCGAAACGACAAAACCGGGATCGAAATGTAAGACGCTGGAGATGGAAGAATATAGCGTCACGTTGACGTGAGTGCGAATCTACAATGATCTGTCTTGCGGCTAAAACGATATTTAAAATTCATCATGCGCCCTCTCTGTAGAACGTCTGCTAATAGAACATCCGGGAGGTCCAAGAGTATATATAAGGTTAGTTTGCATGGCATCTTAGGTCATTCGAAAGTGGAACCGTTTAGCACGATTTCTAATCACTTGTGATTTTATACTCAGATTTCAACTGGCTCTTCAAGTTGTAGAAGTTGTAAAATCATTCATCCAGCATAGATTTCGATTTGGTTTAAAGCTATTTCATTCGAAGTTCAAAGTGTAAGATAGCAACATGAAGGTAGCCGTATTTCTGGTAAGTTATGAAAGAAAACATATATTTCTTCAATTAGTATTATCAGATCTTAACAGTGTACGACTCGTCGTAGCCCAGTTGGTTTAGCGACTGACTGTGGTTTCGGCGGTCATGGGTTCGATTCCCGGCGCGGGCTCTCGAAAAATTTCGATCCCGGGGTACTGGTCGTGACCCCTCGCACAGTGCCTAAGCACCATGAGGGGGGTGTAACGCTTGTAGTGCGGTTGATTACAGTTGATTAGAAACAAAAAAAAATTTCGTGAAATAAATAATATCAATATGCCGTTGACATTATTAAGTCTCATTAACTGCTCATATTTCCATTTCTGTCCCCCAACTGGTCTTTCGACCCCCGCCATAGGCTCTTCTCTTGGGGGCTGCTTGCGGGTAAAATTTGTAATTGTAACTGTAATTCCGTTAGGGATTCCGAAAGGGAAGCTGACTAAATGTTTACAGCTGCTTAACGCTGGTATGGACCTCCATAAACCAGATTATTATCCTTCATTCGGCCTGTCCCGAATTCACCATTTCAGATACAGATTATTAATATAGCCATCTGTCAGCCAATATTTTTTCGATTATTTTCCATTTCACATGAAATGAAGATATTTTCATTTTTAATTAAATGTGTTTTTATTTATTGTTTCAGTTGGTCACGTTGTTGGCTTCATTGGCGCTCGTGAACACCTTGCCAGTATCCGAACGAGCTCACAGGAACCCTCGTGCTGGGTATGGACCGGAGAATGGTTCCAAAGCAATGAGCTCAACAGGTAGAATGGTGATCAACGAGAGGTACACTCAACATGGCCAAGAATATGGAAAGCAAAACCATCAAATCAGTCTGGACTCCATCTTTGATATGTATGATGATTCCAGTGATGAGTTACTGGCGTAGCGCCACCTAACGGGTCACCAGTCAAGCACCTATAGGATCAAACCTTTTTTAACGGAAAATGTAAAAAGAGGAAATCGATTGCAGATTTTTGAAATAGTTTATCAGCGATTAATTACAAATGTAGATGAACGTTGTAGTTCAACTAGAAGCGAGTGTATATAATAAGGGCAAATACAATATCGAAGACACTTCCAAAAACAAGTCGAAGATGCTGACCCCTCCCGGTCTCAATTGGAAATCGCCGTTTTAGATCAGATCATCAAATGATCTGGTGTTACTGACTGTTGAAAATGGAAGTGAAACACATTGTTTCACTGAATCCAGATAACTATGTCTCCTTTCAATATTTAATTAAATATTGTTGATATTTGGAGCATTTCATGCAAAACCAATATTATGATTTACATGATTTGCATTATTTATATTTTGATCAATTGTATTTATTTTATTTATATAATTTGCTTATTTATTGCATTACTTATATAATTGCATATTTTTTACTTATAAACTTTTAATGTTTTTGTATTATTTTCGCCTTCTACCGTAATCGGTTATTTATAAAAATAAAATATTTATTGTAATCCATTGCATTTTGGTTATTTCGAAAATTCACTGAAGTTTATTTCCAACCATATCCTTTGTTCCCAATGATATCGTGATTTTAAATACTAATATTAAATAAGAAAGTACAACTCGTCGAAGCCCAGTTGGTTTAGCGACTGACTGTGGTTTCGGCGGTCCCGGGCTCGATTCCCGGCGCGGGCTTTCGAAAATTTCGATCCCGGGGTACTGGTCGTTTCCACTCGCACAGTGCCTAAGCACCATGAGGGGGACGGAACGCCTGTAGTGCGGTTGACTACAGTTGATTGGAAAAAAATATGACATTTCAATTGATAGTTAATTCACAAGTTTCCGACTGACTACATAACTAACGTAACGTGAGCGACACCAAAAATCAACCCATGATGAAAAACAGGGAAACTGCAAAACCACAAGCGAATTCAGATGTACATGTTGAAAATTGAATTAAAACTAATTGTTCTAAATTGAAAACACATCGCTAGATAGTATAGTGGCATAATCCAAAAGTTACAGAGACTTAAACGACGAAAGATATGATATTTTAAAGAATCGATCTCGTCTATTACACTCCGGCATAATCCGCAAAAACATTTTGAATAATTTTAAGATTTCTATCGTCTACTTACTGACACACAAGAACGTTCACAAGTGTTTCAAGTAAGCTCCAGTCAACTTACATAATACAACCATAATTAAGCCGGCGCATTATGGAATGACTGCGGTTTGGCGTCAAAACGTGTGGGAGTATAAAACTACTCAATAAATTTAGTTGTATCAAAGGTGCGTCTGATTTTGACTTTTTCTTCACACCTAATCTTTAGAAGAGGTGCGCCTTGGGACAAGAAAAAATAGTTCGCACCCCAATAATCTCACACTCGATCCCAGTGAGTTCACACTGGGCCGAACCAAATGATACAACCGCTCAACAACACAATTTACGACACATTTAGCGATTGGCTGTGGCTCGGCGGTCTCGGGTTCGATTCCCGGAGCGGGCTCTCGAAAATTTCGATCCCGGGGT
Source organism: Mycogona germanica (assembly GCA_034698785.1). Taxonomy (NCBI): domain Eukaryota; kingdom Metazoa; phylum Arthropoda; class Diplopoda; order Chordeumatida; family Chordeumatidae; genus Mycogona; species Mycogona germanica. Next base: position 6,246 of record JAQGBY010008687.1, read on the forward strand.
GACCCCTCGCATAGTGACATAAGCACCATAGCTACGTAACGCCTGTAGTGCGGTTAGCTACAGTTGATTGGGCAAAAAAAGCCCAAAAAAAACTAATAGATCGAGCCGATTTCAAATTTTAGAATATTTTTTTTTGTTTCCAATCAACTGTAGTCAACCGCTCTACATGCGTTACGTCCCCCTCATTGTGCTTAGGCACTGTGCGAGGGGGAACGACCAGTACCCCGGGATCGAAATTTTCGAGAGCCCGCGCCGGGAATCGAACCCGGGAACCCGGGACCGCCGAAACCAGTCAGTCGCTAAACCAACTGGGCTACGACGAGTCGTACATACTCATTTGCACCAAAAAATGGAGCGCCATCTGACAGACAACTATAAGAATCGACTCCATTTATTTTGTTAGAGCCAATAAGCGCCACCTAGTGATTTGTTAATGGAACTTTCAAACCTTTTGTGAGCCCCCGGGTCTCACATCTTTTCAGGTAAACTTCAGTTCTACAAGTTTCGTAGATTTTCTCAAGACGAGACAAGAATCAGCAGATTTACATTTTTTGTGGAATGCCACACGTCAGAGGTACCTCACATTTCGTCATTCGCCAGATGACTTCAGCAACAATTGCCGCCGCCAGTGGCGCGCCTGGTCCGCCAAACCCCAATTCACCGCTAGGGGCAATTGGAGCGTTTACAGTTCTCAGATCATCGGCCAACAAGATGTGTCGTTTAGAATGGAAACGCTAAACTCTATTAAAAGTCATATATCATTCCATTCGTTTAGTTATAAAAATGTTTGTTAAGGAGGTGCACCAGTGATTTAACATCTTGTAACCCCCCAAGGGGCGACCTGGAAATTTTGACTAACCTAGGCTGCCTAGGAAAGAGATCTGTAACGTCCTGATGATATCGTACAGGTACGGGTAATGATTTTACTTCTCTTCTGATCGAAAGAAGGCGTGGAAAAGAATTTCTCTCGCCCGAAAAATTCCGAAGGTGTTGGCCGGAATCGAAACCGCGATCACGGGTTTTGATGCATACACGCTACCTATCTACACCTCTCATTTCGTTGTTGATTTCGTTCGGATTAAACCGCTATACACTGTACTATCTAGCGTTGTGTTTTCAATTTAACAATTAATGATATTGGAATCTCTGATCATTACCGAAACAGAACTTGCACAAAAACAGGAGAACAATATAATTAGTTCAACCTTGAATGCTCTATTGTAGCCTATTTGCGAGCGTTTGAGATGAATTATTGCTTTATTCTTGTACACGTACAATGAAACACCCATAAGACGTGAAAGCAAAAATGAGATACGTATTACATACAACAAAGGACAGAGTACTAGGCAAAAGTTTCCATTGGTTGCAGAGTTTAAAGCAAGCCACAACACGCTCAGTGCAAGTGCACATAAAGCACAGTCACTGAAACGAATGCAATTTCATAGAAAATAATATGTATGAGAAGAACTAGCGGATAGAAATATCCATATTTTTTTCTTTACCAATCCTGAGAACAATGTGTAAAAGATCATATATGTGTTCACTGTTGAATATAACATGTGGAACATAATTCGGGGCAAATGACATGTCGTTTTGAGTTTCCGAAGACCGTTAACAAAGCGACCTTGCTCTTGGGCTTGTTCACATGGACCTTGGAGGTCGTGGCGTTCTTGAAAACGGCCATTCGCCCAACAAAAATACTTAAACGAAGTGAAATACAATTGTCAGTTTTATCTTGATTAAGTGACAGCAAGCCATTCTTCTCCAAACCGACCACATCCATCAGGGGAAATTCGAAATGAGACCAAAACTACTTTCTTTTTTTCACCAAAAACAGAATTTATATTCTTTATTGTTGGTGAAACTTAATTTCCAGGCGTTACCTATCGGATGCCCCTCTTGAAAGGACGTCCTTGACGAAGTCAGACAATGCGTTGTGCGGATTTACGAAAAACTAAAAAACTAGTCCCAATTATTGATTAGATCTTAGCGCAGGATGCAATTGCAAGATAATTTACAAAAGTGAAAAAAATATATGATGTCACTACAAACAACTCAATTCCCTTGACGCAAGAATCAATGTTACCGCGACAATAAAGAAAAAGTGACAACCAATGCAGGGGTAACTAGGATTTTTAAAGGCATGGCTTCCATAAACGCTGACCATGATGAACACATATGTTTTTAGAACACGAAAATTAACTTTACTGGATGATTTACTACTTAAATATTGAACCTTGAACCTTGCCGAGAATTGGCAGACGAAAAAAATATTGATTATTATTATTAATATCTAGAATCTCGATAAAAATATTGCGTACGTCTCGTCGTAGCCCAGTCGGTATTGCGACTGACTGTGGCTCGGTGGTCCAGGGTTCAATTCCTGGCGTGGGCTCTCGATTATTCAAACCTGGGGTGCTGGTGTAGTTGTGCCCCTCGCCTAGGTGCCTAAGTACCATGAGAGACACAGAAACACCTGTAGTGCAGCGACTAAAGTGATTGTAAATTTAAAAATATCAATTGTTTTGAAACACACAACAGACCAGCGTGAACAAACTAATTATAACTAGATAGTGTTCTAGAACACGCCGAGACAGATATTATTTTAAGAAGAGAAATAAATCAATTCCAATGAAATCAGAATATAGTAGATTTGTCCAAAAGTGGCTTATTATCGGACATCAAATATTTCTACTATATTCTGATTTTATTGGAATTGGTTTATTTCTCTTCATAAACTAATTATAGACCCGACGTTTCAAATCGCTGCAACCACCATTGCTATGCGGGTTGCTGATAAGCATCTCTTTTTTAAAGGGGCGGCAACAAGCGTAACCAAGCTCTATTTCCAGGAACCGTGTCGACAATGACTTCTAGGATGCTTTCACAAACACTATAAAATTGTACGGATTTGATATTTGTTTTATATTGAAATACAAAATTTAATTGATCGAATATGTTTTGGTGATCGTACAGCTCATCATACACATACAGGTACACCTATACCGGATTTTATAATTTACATTGCAGTACAAGTTCACCAAATAAAAAATCGTACAGCTCATCATACACATACAGGTACACCTATACCGGATTTTATAATTTACATTGCAGTACAAGTTCACCAAAACATATTTTTTCGAGTCTTCAAACTATTTTACGAAGATCAACGACACGTCACGAACCACTTTGAGAGCACCAGAGGACTTAATAGAAACCTGCCTTGTTCCCGTGATCTGGAACCTGAGGTTTTCTTATGCTAGCGGCGTATCTGTTTATCATAACGATCACCGATTGGCTGACGAAAGCCACGTCTATAGATAGAATTTTCGAAAATAACGACGCTTTCGTACGATGTGAGCGGAATTAACCAGTGTGACATTACGATTTAATAGTCTGTTATTACCGCCAATCACGGGTCCTGGTTCTCCACTAGCTGATGTGCCGCTGTTTTTTTCTCTCCCCCCGATTCTCGTCGTCATTAACGATATACCCTGTAGAGGACCTACTCTTTTTTAACGTCAAAGTGATTTTTTAGAAAGAAAAAAAAATGATTGGTCCGTTAGATATGGCTATGACCGAAAGTATATAAACCTTGGCCGTGAATTCATCTTCACCCCAAACCTGCCGAGCTCCCGTATCGATTGAAGGGTTACATTTGACCAGAACATATCAAGAATGTTGGTAAGTTAGACGTTTATTTTCACGGTTCTATATTGAATAGGATGACAAGCTTGCGACAAACTAACCGTTTGGGGGAACATTAAATTTCAAAAGTAAAGCACTCTGAATATTTTAAAATAATATTTTTACGATATACGATATCCTATCGATAAGCTCTAATAATTATTCAGACTTTCATAAAGCATCCCGAATGGCTCAACAATTTTCTAGATAATAGAAATTGTGTGAGTGATTGAAATTTCAATTTCAATTTAAAACTTCCCTCATTAATACTTCATACGACTCATCGTGGCCCAGTTGGTTTAGCGATTGACTGTGGTTTCAGCGGTCCCGGGTTCGATTCCCGGCGCGGGTACTGGTCGTTCCCCCCTCGCAAAGTGCCTAAGCACCATGAGGGGGACGTAAAGCCTGTAGTGCGGTTGACTACAGTTGA
>JAQGBY010008688.1:0-10362 GCA_034698785.1 Mycogona germanica
GCGTGGGTCTACCTGAATGATTGCAACAAAATTCGGGCAATCTACTATCGTTCACATGGTGACAAGACATTTTCCAGTTGGGTTCGTGAAACCAAAGAAAGTTACTCGCGAGGATTCATGGTGGTGGCCGGTTTCTCATACAACGAAAAGATGACGTTGAAACGGATTGGCTCCAAGGTGAAAATTAACTCGGCCTACTATCAGGCAAACGTCATGGAACATTTATATTGACATGAAATACCAACTATGTACGGCAACGAGGCCAGCAATGTGTTCATCCATCAGGACAAAACATCCAGCCATACCTCGCGTTCCACAGCTGAATACATATTGAATTTGGAACGAGAAACGAAAATTCGTGCAATTCCCTTCAGCTGCATCCCAGTCAAGTCACCGGATGTCGCGCCCATGGACATCTGACTGTGGACCATGGACTGTTGAAACGGGCACTCGGACACCGCCGACCTCCTACTTTTGATGGCCTATGGAAAGTTTTCCAGGAGGAGTGGGCCAACATTGACCATCATGCACTTCTACAGTGGAAACTTCGCTGCAGGGCGATTGTCAGGAAACGTGGCCAACACATCGAGCACAACAGGTGTTTGAGAAATGGAATTTCATAGAGTATACAGCTTTTTCAAAATCGATCAGCCAACGTGAAACAACAATCTGTAGTCCGGTTGTCGGTTGTCCAACATAGTTTCGTATTTTAAATAGTTTAGAAACTGGACTCAAAGATTTTGCAAAATAAATTACAGATTAACATGAAATACCGACTTTTTTCACGTACCTTTCGTATCTACATACATAGCTTTGTCGTTTCTACGCCTACTGGATCACATTTTACGATCGATTTTTATTATGTAAAATTCCACGTCAACTTATGTTGCGTTTGTGGTCGCCACAGGTCAGCTGAGCAAAGACGGCTTGATCCGTTACCTGATGTCGGATGAGAACGCCCCAGTGTTTCTGGACAAACTGGACATCTACCAGGATATGGATCAGCCGTTGGCCCACTACTACATCAACTCATCCCACAATACCTACCTGATCGGAAGACAGTTCGGCGGCAAGTCCTGCGTCGAGATGTATCGACAAGTTCTGCTTGCTGGATGCAGGTAACCTCTTGCGTTCATGTGCGAGTTTGGGGAGGAGAAATCCAAAACATATTGTTTGAGGGAAATTTAACTGAGAAGCGAATTTTGAAAAAAAAATTCGTGTGTGGTTATTTTAAGGTGCTGCCTTATTGTCATTGTTAGATAAATTATTATGGTTGAAATCTGATTTTATGATGACCACGACAAATGTGTTTATAATGAATTTTTTTTAAAAGTTGAAAACATTAGCAACACTTGTTGTGAATTAAAATTGGGTCAATTGTACAATTGCAATTATTCTTGTTTAAAAACGTTTTATCGACACCTTCAGTCTTGTCAACCTTGAAAATATTCCAACAAAGCAAATGTGCAATTGTTTTGATTGTCTCATAGGTGTGTTGAATTGGACTGCTGGGATGGTCGAGGCGAGGACCAAGAGCCAATCATCACTCACGGAAAGGCCATGTGCACTGATATTTTATTCAAGGTATGTTATCGGGGATTTATTCACAATAAAATCTTAGTTTCGTAAATTTTGGAAATTCGAATTTATCGTTTTGAAATCGAAATTCTGTTCATTGATTCATTCATTGCTAATTTAATGACTGCCCATACAAACTTCTGATCAATCCGAGACCTTAACCACTAGACTGCTGAGGAACACATGATTTCTTATTCTTAACTTTTGCATATATCCAGTGTATGGGATAGACTTGTAAATTTTTATTCAACGTGGTGCGTAAAACGATTTGTAATATATTTCATATGCAAACAAAACAGTAGTATTTCAATGAAGTTTGATTGTTTTCATTGTTGAAATTTTTTTAAATTAATTATTTTTGTAGAATTTATAGTATATTCCTATAGTACCATATTCATATTGCGATTACTATAATATTTTAAATGGTATACGAATACTATAGTGGCCGATTTTGTTTCAATGTCAAAACGCCACTCGCTTGTAACTGTTCTGTATTGACTTTTTATTCGCCGAATGATTTTGTCGCAATCAGTTTTGCACGTGCATGAGAACTGTATTTTATAAAATGAAATTATTAATTTTTGTAGGACGTCATCTACGCGATCAGGGATTGTGCGTTCGTCACTTCCGATTATCCACTTGTCCTTTCATTTGAAAACCATTGCTGGTGAGTCAATAAAAAATTGAAAATATTAATTTACATGAGCGCCAAATTCTTAATACCTCCTCTATAATGAATTGCAATACAATTTCAAAATTAATCGTGTGTTATTGAAATTTTATTTACCACCTTAGCAAAGCGCAGCAGTATAAATTGGCCAAATACTGTGACGATATTTTTGGTGATCTTTTATTGAAGGAGCCGCTGCCCGAATGTCCTGTGAGTACATTTTGAGTCACGCATGCTCCAATACAGCTGCAAGTTCTTGCTTATCGTCCTCACTGCAACACATAAAATCTAAACTGATCAACTGACATCGAAATATCTCATGAAATATCTCAGGTGGAAGCCGGAATTCCCCTGCCTTCGCCAAACCAACTGAAGAGAAAGATATTCATCAAGAATAAACGACTCCGGCCAGAGGTTGAAAAACGTAAGTGGCTAGCATATGTGCTTGTAAATCGTAAGCCTAAAAGCCTAAAGTAATGTAAATATTTGTTTAAGTGGTAAACGATGGTTAGACGTTCAATTAAGGCGATCAGTTTTTTCTCTCGCCACTCTGCAGACGAAATGGAGTTGTTTCTGAAAGGCCAGCTGACCGATGACGACGAAAACGAGACCAAGGAGGACGCCTCCATCGATGTGACGTCATCAGCAAAGCCTCCGCCGGAAGACTCCGTGGGAGAGAAGAAGGTGCGACCCTGAACTGAGATATTACACATTGATTTGGAACTTGTGTTCCAAATGAGTTCTCGGGTCATCGATCTAGTAATGAACCCAATTCTATGTAACCCAATTATTTTGGACAATTGTCGTAGATCTTAATAATTGTAATTTATTTTCGTCTTTTTTTTTCAGATCGAGCCACAGACAGAGGAAGAAAAAGCCATGGCCAACTATCAGTATACCGGAGCCACTACGACCGTCCACCCATTTTTGTCGTCCATGGTTAACTATGCACAGCCGGTCAAATTTCAGGGCTTCGAAGAGGCCGAGAGTAAGTTGCCATCGACTTTGTAACATGAGCACGTATAGAAATTATATATATATATATTTGGGGGGGGGGGATAGTGTTTCGCTTAGATAAATTCAAAACTTATAAAATAAAAAGGGGAATTTAAATTGTGCAGCAATTCGAACAAAATTATAGAGATTTGTTTTAATGATATATTTTTTTTAATGAGCTGTGCTTTCTTTTGTCGCTTGTACGAAAGTGCGACTTCTGGGTTCGATTTAGTTCATGCAATTGTCTTTCAATTGTGTCCAGGACGGAATCTCCATTTTAACATGTCGTCGTTCTCCGAAACAAACGGCCTGACGTTCTTGAAGACTCAGGCCATTGAATTTGTGAAGTATCCTGCTTCTAGACCCGAATTGTTTTTCTGCCGTCTCTTCAAATTGTCGCTGGTTAAACTTTTGGTGGTTTCTAGTTCCTCTCTATTTGATCCACCCACTGCCCTTGTCAGTCCCTCACACACACCAAGTGTTGCCTGACATGTTATCACTCAAGTATGATCCAAAACACAAACCGAATGATTTAAAGACCCCCCTCACCACCATCACCACCACCATCTATTTCCCAATGGTTGATGATGACCACACGTGCTTTACAATTTTCATATTTTGACACATTTTTATCGTGCATGCAGCAAAGTGGATGTTTTACACTCACTATTTCTTTTCGAGTGTGGCTTTTCAAGGTCAGGCAATTGGTACCAAGGTCAAGTGATCGTTTTTAATAATACCAATCGGTACTTTTACCAAAGTCTGGCGGTTATAAGATTTAAAAAAAAAATTACTGATTTTTATAACTTATTTTCAGGGTGGTTTTAAATTTGGCTTCTAAAATTAAAAATTGTCATCAAATTTGGTTGTCAACCAATTTAATTTCAAAATATGCAGGTTTCAAGCTTATGCAGTTATTCGCTTCAAATTTTGCAGTCACAAAATTCTCGTCCCGTTCTTCAAAATATATTTGGAATATTCATCAAAATTGACAGTCAAAAGAACTGTCGTCAAAATTAATTTCAAATTGTGTAGGTTAATTTGTATTTTACGCCAAAATTAACGAATGGTAATCAGAATTTCAAGGCTTCATTTTTTAATTTTCAATCCATCGAAATTGTCAACAAAATTTGGAATAAAGTTATTTTGTGGAACGATTATTTGTTGATATTTAATTTTATATAATAATTGAAAAATTAATACTTATGGATTTTCCCAAAAATAAAATTGGTATCGATTATTATATGAAGTTTGATTGGTAGGATAATGAATGTTCCAGTTCACTAATCCAATGTGTCGATCATGTTGGCTTGTTGTGGTATGCTGTCGTAAGATGCCTGGTGTGTGGAGATGGCATTTTTTCGAGTCTTTTGAGTGTTTATGTCAATCACATTCACTGCATGACTAACCCTTTGTCATTTCAGAAAAGAACATGCAAAGTCACATGTCCTCTTTCGCCGAAAACACTGCCCTGGGCTATCTCAAGTCCCAGGCCATTGAATTTGTGAAGTATCCTAAATATATGACGATCCTAGATCCACCTACAGTATTTTTTTAAATTCCCGGCGCCTGCCATCGTTTGTTTTACTCATTTGTTAAATTTAAAAAAAAGGACAGCCCCCCCTTTGTTAACATAATAACTTGGCCGAAAGTAACCCGAATCTTATTTGAACCTTACTTTGTGTTTACCTTATCCTTTTTCGAAGTCAATTTTAATTTCTCAACACAACTGTTGCGAATTTTCGGTGGCTCTCCTTTCCACTGCAATACGAAACTGTGTTGCGCGTTTGCTCATTTAAAAAATACCGTTCATTTATCAAAGATTGAAATGCGATAAAATTTCTTAAAACAAAAAATTTTGGTCATCTGAAATTGAAAAATGAAATTTAGAAAATCGGAAATGGATACCTTTTTTCCCCATCAAATTTCATTATCTTGTTATTATCGGTCGAGTTATTGAAAATAATAAAGGGTCCATTTGTTTTCGGTAACTGTGTATGTGTTTTATTCAGGTATTTTGAAATGTACGTGTCATAGTCGACCAAATTTAATTCAAAATATAAACGGAACAAAAATATTTGTTGGGGATCACCGATGTAATAATATTAGATGATTAGATGTTCGGCGACGAGATTGCTTGAACTATTAAAACAAAATAAATATTAAACAAAAAACGTTAATTTTTACAGAGTTTATTAATAAGAATAAGTATAATAAAAAAGTTGTACGAGGTTACAATCAGATATTACATATATCATTTTTTTTTACTCTTATACAGGAAAAAAAACTATTCTATACGATAAGAAATTCAAGATTGTAGTAGTGACTGCACCAGTATCCGAAAACGAATTCAAAATATTCAAGCCAGCTTTCGAATAAAACGATTCGAATAAAACGAACCACAATCTTGTATTATCCTATAGAATAGTTTTTTTCTGTAAAGAGTAAAAAATGATATATGTAATATCTGATTGTAACCTCGTACAACTTTTTTTAAATTGTATTCTTTTGGAGTTCGCTTTGCTAATAAACTCTGTCTTCGCTTAATAAACTCTGTAACGATTAACGTTTTTTGTTTAATATTTATTTTGTTTTAATAATTCTAGCAACCTTGTCGCCGAAATTGTTCTCGTCCAGAGTTAGTCTTTTTATTATCTAATATAAACGGAACATTTCAAAACAGTATCGTTTCCTAAAAGCAGTTTTCGAAAGCGACATTTCAGATATTTTTTTAATCCTTTTTTAATTTTGTTCTTGTAATTCAATCTTGTAATAATAGTCGTCATTGAAATTGGGAATGTACAGTGTGGCCCACTAAAAACAAAACCAAAATATATTTTATCAAATCTTTACGAAATGATAACGGAGCTTCTCGAAAAATGGCACAGATGCTCATTAACATATTTTTTTACAAATTCTCCGAGGCTAGGGGGCGCTGCATTACGACGTCTTAATAAATTACGGCGTTCAAAAAAGATGCTTCTTAAAGGCAATAGAACCTTATTAGTGCCTAAGCCCCAAGAGGGGTACAGAAAATCCTGTAGATTAATTATCCTGTTTTTATAAATTAAAAAACGTGATTTCGTTAATTTGGAAAGCAAAATGCCAGACGATTTTTAAGTAATTTTCTGGAGGAAGAATGTTTGATCTCCAATTGACGAAATCGCCCAAATTTATTAGACGTCGTAATGCAGCGCTCCTTATCCTAAGGGAATTTGAAATCAAGATTGTGATGAACATCTTCGAGAGAATCCGTCATTATTTCGCAAAGATTTGATAAATATATTTCGGACTTGTTTTAACAACTTAAATAAATCGAATATAATCGGAGGAGATCTGACAACGACAAACTAAAAGCCAAATTTGATTTCAGTATTTTTTTGTACCTCGGCCGTAATCCAAATTTTCTCCCACGAAATGAATGCGATGCATCAGTTTTGAGCACTGTTTGCACGTTGCCCCTTGGACTGTGTTTATTTTTAATTTGCTTGCGAAACTATCTGCACTATTATTATTATTATAAGTGACTGTGTATCCTTCATATTTCTACATTCGAATTTCCCTGTCTGATGTACAGTGCGTTACCTTCTTTCATAAAGGGATTTTTACTTGTTTATTTAACAGCTTATCGGTTACAAACTTCTCTTATAATCTTACGGATCACCACTTAATCCGAATCCTTAGTTGCCAAGTCCGTGGAGCAAATTGCGGAACCTTTCTGAACAATTTCGAAACTGAATTAAGTTTTTTAAGTCTGAAACAAATGTAAAGTTCCATACCTTTCTTAACCTTACGAAACGTCTCATAATTTAATGCAAACATTTTTTCTGTCAGTTAATGTTTTACAAATGTTTATGTGAACGAATTTTATTTATCGTGTCACAATTTGATCCACCTTCCTTAACGAGACAATTCTCCAGCTACAACAAACGTCAGATGAGCCGAATCTATCCGAAAGGAACTCGTGCCGATTCCAGTAACTACATGCCTCAGGTGAGCAGTCGATCGGCCGATCACAGTTTGTTTGAGGCTAGTTAAGAGATTGTTACGGGAAACTCTTAAAAGTGGTTTCTGTTTTTGCCCAGATCTTTTGGAATGCCGGATGCCAAATGGTCTCGCTCAACTTCCAAACACCCGATCTTCCCATGCAAATTAACCAGGGCAAATTTGAGTACAACGGAAACTGTGGGTAAGTTTGATATTGACAATTTTTCAGGGTTCGATTTGTCAGGCCCCGCTTCCTTTTTGACAAATGGAATCCTGAAAAGAACTCACCCCATACTTTCGTCGATACCCGATAATTTAGAATAATGATTATTCTAAATTTGTTTCCATTTGTCCATTTGTTTTCTGAAAACATGGTAAAAATTATTTTGATTATTCTAAATTATCGGGTATTGACGAAAGTATGTGGTGAGTTCTTTTCAGGATTCCATTTGTCACGTGTTTCACAAATCCTCAAAGGCTTCAGTATTCGTGAAGATCTGTCGTAAACTTAGGTTTATTGACGATCTTGTTGCCGATTTTAATTGCAGTCCTAGCAATTCCCTTATATATTATTATATATTTTACGTTGAATCTTAAACAAAATATATACAAGAAAATTGTTTAAACCAAATGTATAAATTGATTATGTAGCTAATGAAGCGAAATTTTATTGCACCCATTTAACATTCTTTGCTCCATTCCACAAATCTTGATCAAGTCTGAACTTGATCCCGTCTGCGCTTATTCAGAGTAGACGGGAAGTTCGCCCAATTGACTGCATTTTAAACTTAGACGAAATCCTGGGGAAAACAGACACACTATTTTGAATTTACTCCCATTCTTTTTCTTGTGACCTTTTTTTATTTCAGGTACCTGCTGAAACCCGATTTCATGCGTCGACCCGACCGCACGTTCGACCCGTTCGCTGAGTCACCCGTGGACGGTGTGATCGCCGCCCAGTGCGCCGTACAAGTTATCTCGGGCCAGTTCCTGTCGGACAAGAAGGTGGGCACCTACGTGGAGGTGGACATGTACGGACTGCCCACCGACACCATTCGCAAGGAGTTTCGCACGCGAATGATTCCGTCCAACGGACTCAACCCCGTCTACAACGAGGAAAAGTTCACCTTTAGAAAGGTAGCGTTGCTGTCGTGGGATCGGTTTCAAATATATTTGGCAGCAAGTAGAGACCGACATATCACAAATTGACATATTTATTGACATTGAGTACGCGTGTAAGAATTATTCGCCGTTTCCAGGTGGTCCTGCCCGACCTGGCTGTGATTCGCATCGGCGTCTACGACGAGAACGGCAAACTGCTGGGCCAGCGCATCCTGCCACTGGACGGCCTGCAGGCCGGCTACCGTCATATCTCCCTGCGCACAGAAGGCAACTTTCCCATCGCCCTGCCCATGCTCTTCCTGCATATCGACCTCAAGATCTATGTCCCGGATGGTTTGGGAGGTAAGTCACTTCTTATAATTACAATTACAATACACGCCGGCAAGCAGCCCTGAAGGGTCATGTGGCGGGGATCAAAAGACCAGGGTGCACATTTTCGGGATTCACATTTCCCGTGCAACTTCTGAGAAAATCAGTTTGCTGAAAACATTATTTTGGACATTACCAAAATGATTAGCATTAACGGATAACGACCGTAAATTCTTAAACTGCATCGATAATATCGAGCCACTCAATTATGTCGATTTTTCTATCGATTCGGTTATTTTTGGTAATTTCGAAATTTAGTGTATCCTTTTTTAAAATATGCCCTTCAACACGATTTGAAAAGGTCTAAACCTAGCATTCTCTGCACCAATCATCTTTTGAATTCTGGTTTTCCAAGATAATTTTGGGGTCATCTGTAAACCCAGATATTTGTATTGTTGGACAGCCAAGAGAGGTTTCCCAGAAAGTGAAGTCATAAAGCAGAGGATCCCTAGATCTAGATGCATGCATAATGCAACACTTGTCAACATTAAGTTGATGTTGCCATTATTTACACCACCTAGCCAGGGAATCGGGATCCCTTTGAAGTTCTTCTGAGTCTTGCCTTTGATTTCCCTGTATAAGATTGTATCATCAGCATATAGTTTTTATATTGGAGCCTACTAATGGATCATGATTCTGTTTAGAGAGGTCAGTGAATGACATTTTTGCAAATATCAATCGCATTAAATACATTAATTCACTAAAACTGTTGAATTATCATTGAATAAAATTTGCAATCATGCATTTATTTTTCATGGGCGCATTCATCCATCCATATTCAGATTCTCAGAAACAGTTAATGGGGATTCCGAAGCGGCCTTTAAGCGGAAAGATTCCTCAGTATTTTTTTTGAGTCACTTTTCCCTCAAAACCATCGAATGAGCGCAAGTGAGGATTAAGCGCATGCGCAGATGACGTAATCGATGAATGAGAATCAGAATTGAATCTCGAAAATGTGGCCCCAGGGTACTGAAGTCCTTAGATGCCTTTCCTCCATAGTTCAGATGCACCATATTGAAATGGGGCAGTCGTTAGGCTTGATTTAGAAAAAAACGAAAGATGGTAACAACTTTCTGTTTGGACACGAAAACGTTTCTTAAAAATACTTTTTCAAAGGTGCTTTTGCAACGATTTGAATATCTCGATCAGCAACGATCTCGGTTAATTCTCTCTTTCCTGATGAGTTTATAAGAATAGATAAGATATAATCAATTTTTGTAAAAATGCTTAATAGAGATTCGCGTTGGTTTTAGACGTTGAAACTGTATTTGATGTGATTTTGGAACTGGCACTACTTTCGCGACACCACTGTAGGTCTAAAGAATGCTGGAATAGACGCCAGTTTTTTATACTGGAATTGTACATGTGCTTAAAAACGAGTGCTACGAAAAGCAACCCCTGAGTGGGCTTTCCTGCAATATAACTGTGATGTCCAATTTGCTATCATTCGGGGTTAGAAGGAGGGAGGGAGGGTGGCGTTATATAAACGATGTTGTAGCCGTTCACCCTGAGTTCGCGTCCAGCGAGTCATTCAATTTTAAATCCACGCGGCTTCCAAAATTAGATATTGAAGGTGTTGTGAAACACGCCGAGACAGATGTAGAATAAATGAAAAAACACTAATTCCAAGAAAATGGAAA
>JAQGBY010008689.1:0-10362 GCA_034698785.1 Mycogona germanica
TCGCACCGCACAGAAATTCCGAACCGACGCAGTTTGGACGAGCGATGAGTCATCGGCGCTAAAGCCATTAAAAACTGCGCGTGTGCAAGAAATATTCGCGTTTTCGGCGCCGGCCAGCGCCGCCATGCGTACGCGCGCATGCAGCTTTTCGGCCGCGTAAGGCCCTTTTAGGGCCCGTTTTGAAGACGAAACCCGCCGATTTCGCCACTTTTGGCGACGAAATAAATCGGGTTTCGTGTCAGTAGACATGATAGTATCTTCAATGATAGTTATATCTTCAATGGTATTTAATTAATAATAATCATAAGAATTGATAATACCAATCACAGGTACAATAGTTTATAATAAATATCGGTCAGAAATATCCGCGATATATATACACCTTAGCAATTTAACAAGACTTCCACAGCGCGATCCTGCGGTTCAATCCGCAACGTCTCACTTTCAAGTTGCCCGCCAACGTCTCGCTCATCGAAACTATACACATAGGAGTGAACAGCGGAGAAGAAAGTGAGAAAGGTAAGTGTCGGCTGCTCGTCCCGCGCACTTTCAAAGTGCGGATTGTTGTTTGTGACATTTGTTAAACTTTTGATCGGTCCGCTCCTTTACCGGATCCTTTGCTCGGATACTCATAATACTCGTTCATAATTTATTGTTATGTCGCATTTTTATCTTAGGTAAACGGCATTTTTCCAGCAGAGTTGAGCAACCTTGCAACAAAGTGACGTTTTGCAGCGGTAATGGGCAATCGACAAGCGCCACCGCCAAGGCGCAACTTTAATAGTGAGAAATTTGAAAATTGAAATTTCAGTCCTGGAATTCCAAAGAAGATTTTTGTTTCGTAACAGAATGTTACTGCTTCCAAAAGAAATAAGTAAGTAAATAAAGAAGTACAGTAAAAACAATTTATTGTCTAACTAGAAATTCATTTAACTTAGTTGCACACAGGTCTATCGATTTGTTGCTATAACATCAGAGCACCTTCGACACAGGTGATCTTCAGTGTTGGACAAGTGACGTCTGCAACGTGGACATGAAAAATTTCTGGATTTAACAAGGAGTACGGAGTAATTGTGCTCGCCATCTGTTTCGTTGTTCTTCGAACTGACGTAATCTATAATAAAATAAACGGAATTATTTCACGCCGACTTTATACGAATAAAAAATAGAACATACATTGGCATGAACATGCGATTTATGTTAATTGTCTTACCGGCGCTTTGCACCAAAGACGCAAACGGAAGTGATCCACTGAACGCAAACGAGTTCGGTGGGCAGTCGCCTGCAGGAGCGCTGGTCAAACTGATGCTTGCAGTTTGAAGAATTTCGCAAAGGCTGGAGCTGAACGAAACAGTTTCAGATTGCAAAACCTGAAAATGAATCAGAAATTAAATGAGTACCGTATTTGTCTATACGACGTGTTCAGACAGCAGAGACCCCCACCAGCACAATCTGATATTCTGGTCTGAATTATATTAATTTAATAATTAATTTTGTTGCAAACGGTGCTCCGGGACACGAGTGCAGATTTATGATCGACGCGTTTATCCACTCGGTGAATGTCTGAATCGGTTACTTCGCATTTTCTTTCCTTTCGCGATTGTACTAAATCGAATCGATATACAAGCCCCAGCAATTCGGTAGATAACAATATATCACTGTAGTCGCTGCACTACAGGCGTTTCTGTACCCCACTTGGTGCTTAGGCACTATGCGAGGGGCACATAATATAGTTAAATGTCAATCACAAAACGGTATTAGAGCACATATAATAACAGAAAATAACAGTTTGCTTTCCGAGAAAATAAATCACGCTTCTCCATGACTTATTGTCTCAATTTATCCGAAAAGCACGTAATGCACGTCATCATGTACGAATGAATGACAGGTAAGAAGGTGGGATAAATATTTAAAAAAATGACACCAACAACCTTAAGCCGGTCCAACAGAACGTCGGTCGAATGCAATGTCAAGTCGTAGTATTTGGGATTGAGGCTCTTTAGCGACAATTCACGATTCAGGTTTTGCTGGAGGAGCAATACTGAGTCGATGATGTTGGCTAGTTGGGGATTATCAAAATGTTCGTTGGTATGTGCCCACGTTGTCTGAAAGACTCTGAGAGCACCTGTAATATGTAAATAAAAATACATAGAAATGTCTTATTTAATAGCTTGGTTTGTTGAAATCATATATCTCTGTAGAATATACAAATATAATATACGTTTAATTTTTTTTAAATTACTTTTTGAATGCACAGGATGGTGCAGAAAAGTTTCTTCAGCCAGATATGGCAGAATCGGAGCTATAGAATGGACCAAAGTTTCCAGCAGATGATTCGCCACCGTCAGCCCGGATAAACGTTTGGGATCATTTCGACCGTCGCAGTAGAGCCTGTCGAAAAAAGGCGAAAATTAATTTTCGAATATCAATCAAACTGAAACTATTAATATATACTAAAAACAATGTTTCTCTTACGAAAATAATTTTTTTACCTGTCTTTGACGAGATGGAAATAAAAGGCAGACACAGTGTTCGTCACAAAATTTAGGATGGTAGCGCAGACCCGGTTGTAGTGAAAATTGTCGTACTCCTCGACAATCTCAAATTGAAAAAAAAGTAAGCCAAAGCAAAAATAAAAATTTTACCACTCGAACGACTCATCGAACGACAAGAAATTATAATTTTAATAGCATACCTGTTTCTTAAACCGATTGAGACAGTGCAACATGTACCGATCCACCGGTAGTAATTCGTCCAACGGCAGAGATTCTTTGATTGGGTCATATTGATGCAAGACTCCAAGCAGAAACTTTAAAACCAGACGAAGCTAAATGGAAGACATTGAAAATATTAAACGAATACAAAATCCGAAAGAATATGAAACAATTTTTTAGTAAAGCACAGTTTTTAAGAAGATCGGTTTATTCTGTCCATTAGGTGGATCGTGCGAATTTTTTGGAATTTTCGCGCTAGATTTCTCACCTCACGCTATCGATTGAATTGGCTGATTCAGCCGATCCAACATGACTAATATCGTATTAGTCAATCGGCATTGTTTCCTTACAAAACTGGTTTTGGTTCGAAGGCTGGCAACATACGGTAGTCTACAAATTTAGTCGTAGAAAGCGACGCGTACCTTGTGAACGTTCTCTGAACTGGCTTTGATGATATTCGGTCCCACTGGAACGTTGGTGTGACCGGTGGCGTGATAGGCCACCCACCACCGCAGCACGTCTGCGCCGTAAGCGGGATACTTTTCAGTATTTTTGCCGCCGTCGGTGATGGTGGTGGGGTCTACTACGTTGCCTATTGACTTGGACATCTTGCGACCTTCCTCATCCAACGTGAAGCCGTGAACATACAGCGTTCTAGAAAAGTGAATTTCGGGCGCTCGTAATTTAAGTCGAGTCAGGGTTGGACGAACGTTGAGCAGACACCACTGTATACCGTCGGTGTAACACATCGGTGTGAGGGTGGCACATTTTCACCAGCACCCCGGGATATCAAATAAACGAGAGGCTCGGCCGGGAATCTAACCCAGGATCGTCGCACAATAAGCTTCTCTCTCTCTCTCTCTCTACCGAAGAGTCGTATCACTGGTTAATATTTTGACTTATAATTTCCTAGATTTTTCTGCTACTCTGTACACCTGTCGTTGAGCGACCAAAGCAAAAAAATCTGACGAAAAACAAAAAAGCCATAAAAGCCTGATCAAACGCTTGAAAAAATGATTTACTTGTAGGGGGCTTTGCCTCTTGATGCGCAGCTTGTGAGTAGGGTTGTCTGAAACCAGGCGCCGAGCTGGTCCATTCCCTCTAACATCACATCGGAAACACCATCTTGGTCTAGAATTTAAAAAAAAAATAGTTTACAGACTTATGCTGAGACGGTGCAGCCAGTTCTGAGGGGGGGGGTCACATTTCCCTCATCAGCGCTCAGTTTCGAGAAGATAAATCATTAGATAACAAAGCACAATATAAATTTGTTCATAAATGCCACATTGTATATCTCATCTAAGAGCCTCAACGAAACCATTTACTGAGTCAAATTTGCCAAAAAAAAAACCATTCCAGTTATCAGATCCAGTTGCTGCAAAGTAGGCATCGTGTGACACCTGAGAATCAAATAAATCGATTGGAAGCGGTAGAAAGCGATAAAAACAATTGATATTTGCCATTCAAGACGCATTTCCACGACGACCCACTGTCGAACCAGATGTCCAGAATGTCCATTCCTCGTTCGTACACCTTCCCCGACGAAAGACCAGCCTGACTGCGAACAGACTCAGGGAGTAGCTGGTCCGTCGGAAGGGTCCACCAGAAATCGGTGCCGTGTTTCATCAATAATTTCACGAGGTGATCGATTATGGGCCTAAACATTAAATGGTAACAGAAATTTTTAAAAATAAGAGCATGTTATTGCCCCTTTCTCAAATTAAATTGATCGCAAACTAAAACTAGAAACGGTGATAACTGATAACGTGAATGCTGACTAACTTGTTGAGGACTGGTTTCTTGGTGTCCGCTTCATAGAACATGGGAATGGGGACACCCCAAACTCGCTGTCGGGAAATGCACCAATAGGGGCGCTTTTCAAGCTGCGACTGCATCATTGCCCTGGCTGTGCTAGGCAGTATCTTGACGTTCTGCAGACAATTCTGTTGGAATTTTTTTTTAATTTCCATTAAAACACTTTGTGTGCAGCTTGAGTACGGCCACAATTTATTCCAAAAAATGGTAGCTTGCAACTTAATCAATATTTAAAGATGTAATGCTTTTTTGTTTGTAGTTTAGTTATTTGAGGTTTAACGGGCCCAGAGTTCGAGTCCCAAAAGACTTTCCAAAAATGTGGGCGATTGTTAGTGAGCTGTTGATAAGGTACGCTCACAATATATTTACCTTGCATCTTTTTATTAGATTTTTATTAGTTTGGAAACGTTTCCTAAAGGGCAATAATAAAAGTATGAATTCGAATAGTTTGCATCCCAGTGGAAACAATAGATTCGCTTTAACCAAAGAAATGAATATTCATCTCAACTGTTTGTGCTCACAATGGCAGTCTCCTTGATCCGATTGGTGTCAACAAACCACTGCAAGCTGGCCCGCAAGATGACTGGTTTCTTGCTTCGCCAGTCGTATGGATAGCTGTGGACGTACGGAGCCGCGTGGAGCAAGTTGCTGCCAAGCATCCGGAGCACCTCATCCGTGCCGTCGCCCAAAACAAATTTACCAGCGAGACTGGGACCAAGTTCCGACGTGTATTTACAGTCCTCGTCCACCATACATTTCTAAGAGAGCAGAGATTAACTTTCATGAGCAACTGTATTCTCGTTAACACAAGGTACAGGGCGGATAATTTCTAGTTGCAAGTGTATCTTTTGGCGAATACATTGCAACCTATTTACATGTTCTAATGTAGAATAGCAGTTTTCAGAGAATCGTCATATGAAGTTCGCGGCTATAAAATTTATTTTCAGCAGCACAAGAAAAAACGCATGAACATAGTATCATTTAAAACTGATCATTTTCTCAAAAAGAAATCGTCGATAAAAAATAAGAAGTGTTTATGATGTGGTATGTACTCGTACACTGGAAAAAGAGACCAAATTTAATAAATAGTTTAAAACTGAACATATCGAAATAATCTGTTGCTGCTAGTCAAATAATGTATTGCGGGAAAATAGAGGTTCTACCTTCACAACTCACCACTGGCAAACCGTACTTCAAAGCCACCAAAAAGTCATCGGGTCCGTGGGCTGGTGCCAAATGAACCAATCCTGTTCCCTTTGTGACAGTAACG
This sequence comes from Mycogona germanica, assembly GCA_034698785.1. Lineage (NCBI taxonomy): Eukaryota > Metazoa > Arthropoda > Diplopoda > Chordeumatida > Chordeumatidae > Mycogona > Mycogona germanica. The sequence goes on from JAQGBY010008689.1 coordinate 5,800, forward strand.
TGACCAGCGGACAGCATGGGACACTCCAGTCCATTGATAGGGTGTACGTAGGTGCACCTGTTTAGACTATTACCTGCAAATGTAAATTTTCCGTTAATAGGCGCCATACCAAAAAAATGTTTCTATTGTTCCCACAATCGTAAAAATCGCTTAGCATCAAGCAATCCCAACGACTCTAGGGGCAAAAAATAAATTCGATCTCCTAATTGCGTAGACTTTGCAAATCCAGACCACAACTCTGTGAAAAAATGCAATTTCCACACTTGCAATATACAGCATCGAAAAATATACCATTTATCTGCCTAAAGTCACAATCCTGAAATTGTGCTCATCAGATTTATTTATTATCTGGTTGGGTTCCCTTATAGGCCACCAACAAGTAAGACATAGAAATATTTTGTGAAAATGTCCGCGTTTATCCCGTTTACCTACCATCCAACAAATTGTTCACGAAACCCACTGCGAAATGGCGCTCGAACGATCGAAATAGCGCAGTATGGTTAATATGAAAGCACTAGTTTAGTCGTATATAAAAATTAATCTTAAAATATAATCACCATCAAATTCTTGTACAGAGGTAAACGTTGTGGACAGAACAGATTCCAGTTGAGACTTCAGTGTGGCCGCCACCAGAAAATGTTCTCCTGTTCTACTGCACTCGACGATCGCATACCTTTACCGCGAGAAAAAAAATAACTATTTGATTCTCGCGACTTGCTTGACTAAGGCAACGGAAGGTTAACGAAGACTTACCGTATGTCGGGCGCATAGCAGATGGCCTGGTTGCAGGCCACCGACCAGGGTGTGGTTGTCCACACGACGGCAAACAGTTTCTGGCTCCGGCTCCATGCAGGAAAACTCTTGAGTTCGCACTTGAAGTAAATGGCCTTACTATATAAATGAATAAGTGTACCCAAATTTAATAGACCCAAGAAACATAATTGAGCTATTCGTATTGTATGTTTATTTATAAACTTTTAATGTTTATCTATAAATTTAACTTGATATATATATATTAAAATTCATTTAAATTAATGTTAAATTAAAGATTCGCCATCGATTTTTTTTTTTTTTTTTTTTTTTTTTAATCAACTGTAGCCAACCGCACTACAGGCCTTACGTCCCCCTCATGGTGCTTAAGCAAGATTTATGAATACTAAATTCGAACAGAGACTTGAATAACAAGTTGATAACATATATACTTAATAATTTGGCTTTTCAGTATCTTTGCAATCAATAACTTTAATCGTTCACTTTCTCATCGATTTTCTTTTCGTTTCACTCCCTCATCACGTTTAACAACATAAAGTTCTTATGTTTTCTAATTCGTTTGCTCAGAATAATAATAGAAATTTAGTTTTTGAAACGATCATTGATATTGATTACCTTTCGTGATTGTTGTTATATTCGAGCTCAGCTTCAGCCAGGGCTGTTCTACAAATGATCCAACCAATAGATTACCGAGCCAATCTTCTTGGCACCGACGTAAAATTTGAAAGAGAAAAATACAATCGTTCACGAACAACTCTTACCGCGTAGAATAGGACCAGTAGACCGGTTTGAAATCCCTTAAAATGTAGCCCTACAAAATATTAAAAGATCAATATATCGAAACTATTGAACTGACAATTCAAATACTTTGAAATGTCTCTTGACTACCTTTTCGTAAAGTTCGTAAAACAAGAGCAGCTGCTTGGCAACGTAGCTTTTGTCGTAGGTAAAGTAGCACTTATCCCAGTTGGCCATCACTCCCCACCTCTGAAAGGCTTCCATCTGAATTTTAATCGACTCTTGGGCGAAATTCCTACCTTTGATATAAAAAATGAACTGTGATTACAGCATCAAAAATTGTAAAACTGGCAATTTGTCAAAAAAAAAGTTTGTCCACACATTTGAACGTTACATAAATTCAGTTAGTCACCTTTCGTACGAATTGACACGATATCTGAGACGCTCCCTCTGTCGTCAGAGTTGACGGCCGACTTGCTCGCCGCTAGGGCTTTCAGTTCGATGGGCAAACCGTGACAGTCCCAACCTGGAGTGTAGCACACCTTGTAACCGCAGAGCAACTTATGTCGATTGGTAATGTCTTTCAGGATCTGGGAACATTGACATATGATGTGTACATATGATGCCGGTTACATTATTTTATACATATTATCAAAATAAAACTTGATGTCTGTAAAATTATGAAAAAACACAAGAAATTTTATAACTATGAACCAAAATTAAACCCTGAAAGGTAGAAAATATCGTTCAGGTTGTTGGATAACTCATAACTCATATATCGAACATAACACAATTAAGGAGAAGTTACACACTAAGGTCGTTTTTGACGAGGGAACTCAGGAATACATAACATCTGTCATTAGTTATTATTTGTAATTGCCTACAAACCTTATTTACAGCATGACCAATGTGAGGTGGTCCATTGGCGTAAGGCGGACCATCATGCAAAACAAATTTCTTTTGCCGTTCCTGTTGATGTTGTTGCTCCAAGGTGTTGTCAAAAGAGCACTCCTGGAAATCACATTTTCGATATGAAGCACTTAGTTAGACACAATGTTCTTAATGATGCGCAACATGGGTTTATGAAGGGACGTTCTTGTGAATCACAGCTTGTCCTTATCACCATGAACTCAGAAATCCGTGAATAAACACAGCAAGATATGATTTTCTTAGATTTTTCCAAAGCTTTTGACACAGTCCCTCATTAACGATTATTAGTTAAGTGAATGGTTATGGTGTTAGTAATCGAGCTTTAGACTGGATAGCAGCATTTTCAGTAATAAAAACAAATTGTTGTTTCAGATGTCCACTCAGAATGGATTGATGTGACCTCAGGAATGCCACAGGGCAGTGTTTTGGGTCCTCTATTGTTCCTGTTGTACATCAATGTTACATGTGAAGTCGTCCAAACCAACATAAAACTTTATCAACCGGAAATTGTGAATGCTGATGATACAATGCAGGGGCATAAAATGTGGCCGGGACTCAGTTAAATTACAGAAAAATTTAGATGCTCTAACTACTTGTGTAAGAAATGGCAGCTGCAACACAATCTTGATAAGCGTTGCATTATGCATGCTTCAAGATCAAGGAATCCATCTGTGTATGCGTAGAATTTATCTGGGGAGCCTCTAAAGGTTGTTCGACAATAGAAGTATTTGAGTCTGCAAATGACTCCTAAACTATCATGAAAAAACTAGATACAAAATATGATTGAACATAAAAGTGCAGCGAACACTCAACAGTCAAGATGTCAGATGTAATTTAAAATAAAATACGATTATTTTTATTAGTTGATAGTATTTTATTTTAAAACATGATTGGTGCAGCGAATGCTAGGTTTAGGTTTGTCCAAAGTATTTTGAAGAGGTGTCCAAATAATGTTAATAGTAATCGAATTGATCGCCAACTTGATCTCGAAGCATGTCAGTGGCCCATTTTTTGGTCAGACCTGTAGTCGAATACTGTAGCTTCGTTTGGGATCCTCACCAGGTGGGGCTCATAGGTGAAATTGAGATGGTCCAAAGAAGGGCTGCTAGATTTGTTAGCGGTAGATTTGGTCGATTGGATAGTGTGACGGATATGCTGTCAATATTGGAATGGGAATCGTTAGAAGATCGAAGAAAAGCGACCAATATTAGGCTTTTGGCTCGTATTCTGAAGGGGGATTGTGAAGGGGGTAATGTGAAAATTGGGGAAATTATGACACAGGCTCCTACTAGGTGTAGAAGAGCGGGACATACTAGAATGTTTCAGGAGCTGCATTGTAGATGTGACTCGTACTTCAACTCCTATTTCCCCACAGTGTGTCGACAATGAAATAGCCTTAATGAGTCTCAACTCAAAAGCCTGATAGGATAGGGCAACCACGCCTTTGTCCTTAACTGGTCGTTCGATCCCCCGCCATAGGCCCCATGAGGGGCTGCTTGTGGGTACATATTGTAATTGTAATTGTAAAACGTAAACAAATTTAAAATTGGCGCCCAGATAACGTCCAGGTGGCGCTACCGTTGTAGAGTCCGTGCTGCTTACCTTCCTGATGAAGCGATCCATTTCCACGCGATTTCTACTATCAATCCGACCAGGAAATGTAGTGGTCGGCAGAATGACAGTTTCGGAATATCGCTTTTCGACTTTTTTGCTATACAACCGGTTGACACGTAAATAAACTTCACAGGTTTTGGATCGAAGTGGAATCCGCCGAAAAGCGTCCATCTTGCTTTTGCATCGATAGACTATTATATCGATATAATCGATCGAGTTCATCGATATTCCCGAGGAACAAGGAAAATGCAGCGCCATCTAGTGTAGGTAGGCATATGCAAATGTTTCGTTTTCTTCTTGATCTTTTTTTTTAAATTCCAGTCTAGGGGGCGCAGGTGCCAGCATATGCATTGTACGACTCGTCGTAGCCCACTCGGTATTGCTACTGGATCTGGCTCGGTGGTCCCGAGGTTGGATTCCCAGCGCGGGCTCTCGAAAGTTTCGATCCCGGGGTACTGGAGGTGCCCCTAGCATAGTGCCTGAGCACCATGAGGGGTACAAAACGCCTGT
>JAQGBY010008690.1:0-10360 GCA_034698785.1 Mycogona germanica
AAAATTTGGATTTTCAATCGTTTGTCAATTGTTATGTTAAATTGAAAAAGAATCATTTTTAAAATATCTATTTGATTTCATGTTTTTAATATTGTTATTTTATTTTATTTTTATATTGCAAATATTATTCAGGTAATAGTACGTGGTATGGTGTACTTGGTTGGAACTGTTATCTGGTTTGCTAGGTTGGAACTGTTATATGGTTTGCTTGGTTGTCTCGTGAATTCGACGACGTCATGCTTTTGATGTGGAGACGCCATTTTTAAGTTTGAAGCGAAAGGGAGATTATCCAAAATTCTTGAAAAATGAGATCTGATATTCCGTCGCTAGCGAATTGGGGTGGTGTACTTACGGTATGTTAATTTCTTTGCCATTTCATTGAGCCGTTCGAGAGTTAGTCTCCGAACAGGAAAATCAGTTTCTTAGTTTTATATTATAGGATATACTTACTTAATAGTGTTGTTTCAACTGTATATACAATATAACAAGAGACTGTTTTAAACTTATACTTATTTAAAGCAATCGGTTAAAACTGTGCATTATGTGTGTGAACTATATCTACTTGTATGTTTTTGCAATAAATTGTGTCCCCTTTATTTTAGGTTCATTGAATCGGTCATACCTTGACTATCCTCTGGTCGCCACCAGTGTAATACATCATGAAAGGGGCATTCGCTTTGCTGGCTGCAATCCACTGAATCATGGCCTTGAGCTGAGGGTCACCGCTTTTGTGACCACAACCCCAGTTGCCCGTGGCAATGGGCTTGATGCCATCGTTATTTAAGGCCATCTCCAACAGGACGTCACTGGTTCGCTGCTGTATCTGGTAATGGGCATATGAAGCAGACATGCAGTGAATTAAAAACAGGCATTTCTCAAAAATCTAAAACAGAAACACCATAGATTATGAAAAATACACATAGACACAAGTAAAAAATTATGCCACTATAGACTATAGCAATATTTGACATTTTTGGCATTTTTATGGCAATTAGAATGTTCACGAAATAGGTATTTTGATGACTTTTTTTAGGCTGCCGCCAAATTAATGATTTATAAACGAGATCAATTGTAGTATCATAATACATTTTATTAACATTTTCATTAAAATTCATTATGAGATTTATTCCAATTAATGTAATTAAATTAAATTAATGTTTCAATTACTGTAAAATTTGTAAAATAAATAAGCTAGCTAGCAATATTTTGTAGGTTCTCATAATCGGCTTAGTTGATTTAGTACAAGTGAAATTAATCTTCTACTGAACAGCTTGGATTTGTTAGTTCCAGGAACACCACAGCAACACCACATTGTATAGAGAATAGATTTATGTATACCGCATTCGTAAATTGTGTACTTTGTGGATTTACTTTTACATATACGACCATCAGATCGAGTCTTACAATTAATTCGCTTCAAAACAAAAATTACTGAAAGCATGACACGTTGCATAACTCATGGCACAACAGAAAACGTGGCAAAATATTGTTCCAAAAATAAACAATTAGAATATGCTGGTCAAAACTTTTTTTGAACAATTTCTAAAATTATCATATTGCTTATATGCAAATTATTAAAAATGAATTTTTGTTTAATTTGCAAAATTTTTATAAATATTTCTGGAATTCAGAAACCATAATTTGTGCCTAATTTCTCAATGTGATATACAGAAATGTTTTGTTTTACAATTTTTGCCAGCACTCAGGAAAATTAATTTTTTGAAAAATGGTTCAAGATTCATATTTGAAAAGTACAAGTTTCAAACAAAAATGTATCTGAACTATAGTTTCAATTACAATCATAAAAACCTCATTCCATTTGCTACACATGATGTAGCTAGAATGCGAGTGCTAACAAAATTTGTATCGTGAAAGAGAAAAGTGGGCTACAAATGTGTGACATCATTTAGAAATGATAAGCTTTGGAAAAATTTAATTTATGAAATCCACCAAAGATATATTTGAACAACTGTCATTATTGGTCTTCTGCATTTGATGTCAATTCTAAGTTTGAAGTTTATGAATAACTAAAGTATAATGTTGCTCTTATGTGAATTTTATTGAAGAAATCAAAATTTTTTGAAGGAATAGTTTCACTTATTAGATACCATTTTCAGAATAGTATTTCAATATATATTCTGTGACATAACAAAGAGTGAATGAGACTGAAACAGTGAATAGGTGAAAAAGTTACACATAAAAAGTTTCAGTGAACAAAACAGTAAGAAGAGGTAACATTACAGACATGATCATCAAACTCACGATAATAAATTTAAGTGAATCACAAAGTAATACGACGAAAGGGATTAAAAAATATATATGCCCATTAGCAAATTTAATACTCTCCATATGCTGCTCGAAATAAACACTTCGTATATTTGGTTACGATAATTACTTTTTGTTTCATCGAAACATTTTCTGGAATCAATTTATACTATAAATTCCATAAACTCACAGCTAAAATTTGTATCCAACTCTTGTTAATATATTAATTATCCTTTAAGAGTTCTGGGCATGACGCTTAAATAAAACTTATTCTGAATTACACACAGTAAGACTTGAACTATGGGTTCGAACTCAAATCTAAGCACATTATTGCAAGAACATATAAGTGGACATTGTTAAAAGAAATACGCACATTTTTACATGTATATCCTCATTAAAATTTAACTTGGTATCATTGAGTTATAATAATGTCAAAGATGATGTAAAATGATGAATGAAAGAACGGTCTTTTTGGTTTTGGCATTTGTGATAGACACGAAAAATATTATAATACTTTATTTCGCAGCTTGTTGCTTTTGCAGTTGTTACTTAAATAGTTTGGTGTTTAAAAGTTTTATGTAATATAAATGGTCGTCCGATAGAAAGTAGGCACATCTCATCAATAGCCAATAGATTCTCACAAAATAAATAGTTGAATTGTAGTTGACCAAGTACATGCAACATCAGTGTAACAGATAGTGTCATCTCCAAGGTAGGTGATTCTTACAAGATAAAGTATATGATTGTGTGAGATGTTTGTAACCGTAGTCTGTCGCCTGCTTTATCAATAAATAAGAAAGAACAAAGCCAAAATAAAGATAGCGTGCACAAATAATGTGACCATATCAATACATTAATGCAGTGATGTGTAGACACAAAGAAAAGAAAATGCAAACATAAAATAGTCATTAGCAAAAAATAACCAATGACTTACTTTGTTTTGTGACAGCTGTTTATTTCTATTGCTGGTAGAACTGTTTCGCAGTGAGTGCAGACATGGACTAGCAGCACTACTGACATCCGCTTTTCTGCTACAAGCATCACCACTAATACTAGGTCCAGGTACTTCTCCGGCGACACCATGTGTTCTTTCAGTGACAGCTTCACCAATTAAACTAAACTTGCTACTTGGATTTGATGGTAGCAGTGCATTGTTTGTATGTGTTGTGACTGTTTCAGTTACATTTTGTAAAACGTGGACGATTTTCTCATCCACCGGTTGTGGTGATAGTTGTGGTTGTATAGATAACGTCATTGTATCTTGATTGACATTCTTCCATTCCATGTCTTCCTCCAATAAAATATCCAGCTGCCGCCGTTTCTGATGATCTTCAGAAAACCAGCGTCTTCCAAGCTTGGTAGGTCGACTACTGTTTAAATAGAACTCTGACTGATCATCATCTCGAATCTTTTGGCTCATATCAGGGCCACTCGACCCCTGATCTTCAGACAGATTCGTTGATTTGCTTAATGTCTCTGTTGGCTCTGCCCTGATCTCTTCTGCCAATGCAATATCGCTTAAGTTAATACTGGCATGCCACTTCCTCAAGCTTGAAAATGAATCCAAAAAGGGCTCCGAATTGTCGAAAGTCTGTTGTTGGTCACCAGCTTGTCCAGCTATTGGACCTTTCATTATCCAGATTTCCTGCTTGATTAGCTCCTCCATATTCTTGGTGGATATGCTCCTGCATACCTTATTTCCTGACTTTAAGCAGTATGCTTTCAAGTCACAAGGCTTACATGCACTGCTCCATCTAGCTGATCTTCCTTGCTCATTTCGAATTGTTGTTTCCATTTCCTTGGCATCCAGCATAGACTTTGATCGGCATATCAGGTTATAGCATTGATAGATGTCCTTGTCCGTAGTGTCAGTGGTTGCTTCAAGTGGCTTATTGACTTTGAACTTTGCATTTATATCTTGATAGCCATACATTATGCGTTTAAAATTCTCCATGCTGTCAGGGCTAGAAAGTTGGCTCGAGTCTGACCTTTGGGGACTGGAAGCCAAGTCATGACCCATTAAAAGAGATTCATTTTTATTTTCGGCTTCAAAGAAGTGAGCATCTTTGTCACATGTAATAACTAAGCTCGGGATGCAATCGTCATTGGCGTTTTTGGAGGTTAACGTTTGGCACTGATTGCTACTTGGGTTATCCTGCGAGTAAGATAGGTTTTCGTTTGATCGAGTAACAATAGTCAATGAGCAACTTCGGGAAGAATTTTCTTCTGCGTTGTGACTGTTATTGTTGCTGTCCTCCTGGTGGCACCTGTGAGGAGCTGTTTCACACTGATTTAAAGGGACATAGAAATCATACACTGAGTTGTAGTTCCACCAAGCAACTGACACCTGTGATGACAATCTGGGGAGGTTTGATAGAGTTGGGTGGCTCAGGCCATGGGATGAGGGTCGCAATGGTAGTGTAACACTTGTCTCTTCATTTTCATGTTCAGACAGAAAGCACTCTGCATTTGAATGATCATTATCAACAGTCATGGTACATACCAACTGTCCTGGTAACTGAAAGACCTTCGTTTTTGACAAAGGTGAGTTGAGGCTACTGCCCATGTTGCTATTGTCCATGCTTGCTCCTCTGCTTGGCTTTACTGTAAAACTGTCCAAGGATTCTTCTTCAGTGGCGGTTTTGGACCAACCAGGGTGGCTACTCTTAAGTGGCATTGGTTGTTGAAGAATTTTACTTTCGGGCTCTTTTATAATTTTTCTTTTTGCAACTTCCAGACCTATCCTTTCTTGTTGCATCTTTTCTGTGAGGCTGAGTGACCGTGGGCATGACCCCAATGGCATTCGTGTCAATGATGTGAGTGAATCACTTAGCGTTCGTTTAAGTAACCGACCATGACCAAGGCGACTACAATAGGTAGGATCATCACGCACAGGACCTTCGGTCATTTTTTCTTCAAAGTGTTCCAGTATATCCTCCAAATCGGAGCTGAAATCAGAACTGAAACTGTACCGAGAACTGTTGCGACGAGAAATACTGCAGCTTGGATTTGTACTGCGATGCCGAAAATTAGCCAACCATTCTCGTTCATGTTCAAGGCCATCTCCCACAAAAATGTCATCGTCATCTTCATCCAAAATAAAGCCAGTTGAAGCTGACCTTCTTAAAGCATATCCCGCTTCCCTTCTTTCATTCATGTCGTCATTGTCTTCATCTCTTAACCGAAGTTCAATTATGCCATTATCCAGTGTGCTATAGCTCATCTCATCTTCATTGTGAAGTTGATTAGAGCGCCAGGGATGCTGTACTGGCAACTGAGCAAGGCTATATGCTTGCTCACCAGATATGTCTTCATGTTGCTGAACATCATCAGCTGATCTGAAAGCTGAAAATATATAATATCACTACAAATTGTTAGCAAAACGTTTGATATTCTAGATTAACACTCATCCATATTCCATTGGCCATTCCACACTTCCATTCCTTCCAAAATTCATATATTATAACTGTGTTATAAACATTTTCATTAGACGATTTGTTTGATATAGTTTAATATCACAATTTGTTTAATCTAAAGGCATTGCTTTGCCGCTAGCAAATACAACATGCTAACGTGGCTAATCGCCTAATCTATTTCATAAATTTAATCATAATTTAAATTTGAAATAAAATTGTTATCCGTAATTTTTTTAATAATATTATTAAAAAAATTACGGATAACAATTTAAATAGCTTCTAAATTAAGTTATTGAAATTATAACAGGTTATAAACTATTATAAATTATGTCAATTAAATTTGTAAGTTTTGGGCCATAAATTAAAATGATTAAATGATAAAGCCATTAAATATGTCAGATTTCAATTTCGAATATTTCAAATCATACCATGCCCTTTGTTTGTGTCATCTTCCTCTTCCATGCAACTTTCGAATCCCTGTTCAAAATCCTCTGCCAGTTGTCCTTCACTTGAAGAACTGCTTTTACTGCTGCTGGAAGACAAATGGGTGCGGCAGGAAATAAAACTGGCCTCCATGCTGGCTCCCTCTAAAGAACTGGAGGGAAGATCATGATTTTTAATGTTCGCCACGTGTGGAATCTGCCATGGCCTCGAACTAACTTTGGCAGTGGGCGATTTTGTGACACATGCTTGTTTAGGAGTTGGCTTGTAGGTATTGAACCTTAAAGGCCTCTGCAAAGATAAACCAGCAGTGCTGCATTTTGTTTGTACATTTTCATCACAGTCCCGGTAGAGGCTGTCATCTGAATCCTCTCTTATCAACGAGTTTTGATGTGCTTTCTGATTAAAGGGTGGCACAGATGGCTTATCCTTTTTAGCATCTTGACTAGTAGTGGAAGGCAACGATTGTATATTCTCTGTCACATTATTGTCATCATCATTTTCAGTTTTCATATGCTTTGACTGTTCATTTAATAAGCTATTGTTTCCGAAGCACTCCCTTGCATCGGTGGTCTGATTCTGGGTGCACTTTTCACTTTCACATCCCACAGGTGCCATCATTGTGTTTAAATCCTGTCGGCTACCATGTGCTACGTTGCCATGAGCTGATTTTCGACTTATTAACATGGCACTCAGATAGTTGCTTAGACCTCCCTGTTGGCCTAACAGCGATCTCATCATGTCCATGGTGAGGTGGTCAACTGTCTTGTTGGTCTCATCAGGCTCACTGAGTGGTGTGGATTTGCTGGCATCATTTGTAGGGGATTGGTTTTCAGGTGGAGTCGAACTACAGCTTTTGCCTATGGGTGGCAAACGTGTTTTTGGTGGCTGCTGACTGAATCCAATGAACGCCTTGTTAAGTTCCCTTAGTATAGAGGTAGGTTGATACTGCTCTGCTGGATTGGTGGAAAAGTCAGCCGCATCAATAAAACATATGTGAGTGTTCGGCGAAATGTACATTTGCTTCTGAAAATTAAAGATATAGCCAAAATTAAGATAATTCTTAATTAAAAAAACAATTAAAATGTAATTGAAGTTTTACATTTATTAACATCTGTATTTTAAAACAGCAAGAATATTGAAATGTGGAATCAGAAAATGGGTTCATTGAATTGTTATGTACTGTAAACCAAATTAGTGTTTTGCCTACCGTTTCCGAATCTTTATCCAAATCTCCTGACATTCTTTTGAGATGACTGTTCACAAATGGTTTCAATCCATGGGCAGTAAAGGCTTCATTATTTTCCAGAAGTTCAGTTGACATTAACATCATAAAAAGTTCGGGAAAGGCACTGAATATCATGTCTTCCTGTAAATTAGTATGAAATTATCTATGAATGATGTTAGATAAAATTTCATATTGTTTGATATATTATAAAATTTGCATGTTTCTGACGCTTTGACATTTTTTAATTAAATTTTCGCCGAAACAGATATGTATGCACGTTTAACTAAATAATAATATGGTGAGAAAATTATTATTATAACGGCGCCTCAACCCTCCGTTGAGGCGCCATTACGTAAACTGAATAGGAAATGTAAAGTACGATAAACACGAAAAGCAATATTTAGAAAATAAAAATAATAAATTATGATCTAAAACATATAATTCGCGGTGAGTGCACCGTGTTAGATGACAGGTAATCGAAATGATAAAACTAACCCGAGCATGCTTTCGATGTACGACTCGTCGTAGCCCAGTTGGTTTAGCGACTGATTGTGGTTTCGGCGGTCCCGGGTTCGATTCCCGGTGCGGGCTCTCGAAAATTTCGATACCGGGGTACTGGTCGTTTCCCCTCGCACAGTGTCTAAGCACCATGAGGGGGACGTAACGCCTGCAGTGCGGTTGACTACAGTTGATTGGAAACAACAACAAAATATGACACGTTGTCGCACAATGCTAAGTACTGGAGTCACTTTTCCCATTCAATTTACTACTATCTTTGATTAGATTTAATTTTCTGTATCGCAGATGTTGTATTTTATTTTAGTGGAATAATAAACAATCCTACTTTTACAATTTACTTTTTGCCGTGGTTTTGGTTATGTTCCAGCATTTTAAGCTAATTATTATAACTCATATCTATGAATTATTTTTTCATGATATATTTTAGCTGGTACATATTTATGGCCATTTCATATCATTGCATCTTTTCCATTTTGATAAACTATTAAATGTATCAATTTACATTGCATTTAAAATTTCTATCATGTATTTTCATTTATTTACCTGTTTCTGTCCACCATCAAGCACCGCCCCACCAATTCGGCTGGTTGAAAAGCAAACCTAATTTTAAATTGCATAAAATCAAAAATAAAAGCATTTGAAAAATGAAAAGCCTAATTAATTTAAGATTCCTTTCAAAACTTATATCTTATAAATTATAAATTACTGTAACTGCTACATAAATTAAAATTAGACTATTTTATACCTTGTATGTTTCTTCTTCAGATTCTTCTATCTTTCCATCATGCCGAATGATTACTGGACAAAGAGGTTTATCACATTCCAGCCAATCATCTATTGACAGCAATGCATTCTTAGACATCACCTATTTGGAAATTTTACTTTATTAATGCAAATCAATATTTTATTTCAAACCATGCATATTAAGGAGATCAATTTCGAGTATCCTTTTGGAAACAGTTGTTTCTGCAATTACTGAATGATATTTCCAGTAACTGGACTATAGGTTGATGAAAGTTTGTCAAGCAGGTCCTGCTTGCTCCGGTTGCAGACTTTTACATGAATACGAAACACAGAGAAATTTACTTATTAATTTAAAAAAATGTTGATGAAATTGGGGATAAAGTCTCTGAATCAGTAGCATATTTTAGATAATTATATTGTCATATGCCAATTTAAAGGTTAAGTTCTCTAGAATGAGTGGTCATCAAGATTGTGTACCTGTCTGGCAAGTATTATTTTGCCATTGGGTTCCTGGGAGTCCAGCTTCTGAAAGTAGTGCAGGAGACTGAAAAATTTTCTTTTCTGTAATGGACTGAAATTTAAGACTGATTAATCGGTTAGCTATGCTTTAAATTGAAGCAAAACTGCAAAAGAGCACAAACACGGGACAGAACCGTTGAAAATCGATGACGAGCCAGCGAGGCTCCCTAACTAAAAATATAATACACTGTATTTTGTGAAACGTATACTTTAAAATACATCACCGTTTACCTTCATAATAACCCGAGAAATTAGAATAAATTAAGATTAATATTTTCACAGTAATAAGTTAATGTAATCATTTAAATGTTACACACATTCTAATATAATAATCAATTCACAAGATTCTCAAGATCACAAGTTGACCTGGAAAATCAGACAACGAACATTCCTAGACTATTGACACTGATGTTTGTCACCTTGGTTGAAGTCATAGACATCTTACAATGAAATATTAGAAATAGTTATATACTATAATAATTCGCTGGATGCAAACTCAAGGTGAACGGCTACAAGTGACGATTGTGGTAGAAAATTTTACTTTTTATTTCAAAACACAAAACAACAATCAACACAGTAGTCAATAATTAATTATATTGTCATGGCCTTTGTAGAGTTTCCCCAGGAACAGGCAGCTTCAAGGGCAGAGCTGTCTGATTGTAATGCGAAAGAGTGTCTTATGTGGCCACTAGATGGCAGTGCTGGTTTTTCTGTATTATTTGAATGTCATGTTTTTTATTTGCTAGTGTGTTAAGTTATAAATGTTGAATTTGGGCACTAGATGGCAGCACCAGTCCTTTTTAGAGTAATTCAAGAAATGCTCACTGGAGGGCGACACCGGTCCCCCAGAATGCACCTCTTCTTCCAAATTCAGTATAAATAGAGGAGGCAGAATCTTATTAGCAACAGACAGGGGCCAGTGGGCCCAGGGAGAACAGCTGGAGCCACAACACAGACAGGCAGGTGGCTCAGCCACAAGAAGACAAGCAGCTAAGGACCAGCTTTTGAGAAGTGAGCAGCAAATGTTTTGATGTTGGGGAGGCACTGCAAGTAAAGATCTCTCCTCTCTCCTGTGTTTTGCAAGTAGTGGATGATCTTCTAGTGTGGCTCTTTTGTTTATGGTCCTTTTGGTGAGTACAGTTTTTCCTTTTTACTGATTGGGGCCAGTGAAACTAGGTACGCCTACACCAAGGGGCCTATTAGTAACAGTGTTCCACAGCTTCCTCTA
>JAQGBY010008691.1:0-10360 GCA_034698785.1 Mycogona germanica
GATACAATATTATTTTTCGATCAGTAAGCATTTTTATAAAAAGAAATGGAAAATCTAGGAGCATATGCAGCCACCAAAACCATCCCAAAAGACATATTGGACGACCTGAGCAGGTGAGAAAGTGTATGTGTAGTAGCTATCCAAACGGTTCACCTGATGACATTTTGTAATTATTTCATAGCTACGCGCAATGACACTATATTGTTGAAAAACGAAGAAGTGCAAAAAGCACGGGCAGATTCAGATATATTTAACTAATTAATCAAAGCTAGATAGTTTAGCGGCATAATCCGAGAGTTACAGTGACGAAGGGAATGATGCTTGTACGAAACTCGATAAATTTCGATTTAATTCTTTTGGATTATGCCGCTAAACTATCTAGCTTGGTGTTGTATTTACTATATTGTTAGTAGCACGTCAGTGTACCGCGGACAGAGTATCGCGTGGCAGCCGATCGCCGCATCACTTTACCCAATAATCGTAACATGTCAATGTCTTCACAACCTTCAATGCTTTTTTGTGTGTGACAAGATATTTTTTCTCCTTTTCATTTCTCTAAAGTCGTTTCATAATTAATGTTCCTGAGGAAGAGCGCAAAGACGTCGTTCGATTATGTTTTCAAATCGAACTTGCTCACTGGTTCTATCTGGACTACTATTGTCCTGAGGACAGCCTGCTCAGACAATGCGGAATTAAAGAATTTGCCAAAATCAATATCCTTTTTATGCCATAAGATGCCCATTGCATAGTATTTTGTAATTTTTAAATCCAAACATGGAATTATTATTTCCAATCAACTGTTAGTCAACCACACTACAGGCGTTCTGTACGCCTCATGTTGCTTAGGCACTGTGCGAGGGGCAATCATCAATTATTGTCTCAATCAATTATCAAACCTAACACCTTCTAAATATATTTTTCTTAATGATTTGCTTGCACTCTTCAACCATATTCCGTCCCTGAAGGAACATGCCGATAGTGTGGACGAAATTCTCGTCAGGTGGAAAGAATACAAGATGGCTGTGCCGACGTTTGGAGCCATTATGCTGGACGGTGCAGTAGAAAATGTGAAAATTGAATCGATTTGAATTATTACGTTGACTTAAAACAAACCGGGTTACCAAAGATAAACAATCCCCACCCGTAAAACCCCAAAGAAATTAAACATTACTAATTTTTAATTAACAGACATCCATTTGACGAGATCTGGCGAGAACACCAACGATTCTGTTCAAATATATTAAAATTCATTTCACCAGTTTTTAATTTTATTAATGGCTTCTTTTACGCATCAAACATACCGAATATTTGCAATTGGGAATGAGTTTTACAATAATATTTTGTATTTTTTATTGAAAACATAGGTTCTTCTCGTGCAAAGTTATTTTACTAAAGCTAGCTGGGGATTTCCCAAAGGAAAGGTAAACGAAGAAGAGGAACCCCATAATTGTGCTGTCAGAGAGGTATTTTTCACCTATCCTTATTATAATTCAATTTTTCCCCTAATTCAGTTCAGCATTAAAGTCTTGCGGTCTACAGCGTTAAATAGTTTATAGATACAGAATGTTAACTGCTGATACATTACCCTCTCTCCAGGTGCTCGAAGAAACTGGTTTTGATATCGGTAAGCTGATTAAGAAAGACAATTTTGTAGAGGTTTTCATCCACGATCAGCTAGCCAGACTCTACATCGTGGTAGACGTGCCCAAGGACTTCAACTTCAAGCCAAAAACGAAAAACGAAATCAAGGTTGTTTACGCCATATCCCAAATTGCTTGAAAATCCACACATAAATGATTATATCCCACTTAAGTGACTATGAGTGCGACTATCGCTTTAAATTATCATTAAAAAAATATTCTCTTCTCAAGGATTTACGTTGGTTTTCGGTGAGCGGACTTCCATCTAGCAAAAAAGACATCAATTGCAAGTCCATCACTGGATTTAGCCCCAATGCCTTTTTCATGGTCATTCCATTTGTGAGGTACATTATACAAATCCTGTTGAATGAAGTTTCTTCAACAATTGGAATCAGTAATCCTAAAAGACAAGTGCACATCACCATCTGGTAGCAATGACATTCACTCTTGTGAATGATTTTTTGAAACTGAAAGATTTTGTATTTGGTTGACTCAGGCACATTCGCAAATGGATTGCGACTTTCCAGCAAAAGAGGGCTCAGGTGACTGTCGGAGGGAGCGGAGGCGGTGCCAGGCGACATCGTTCCAAGACAACCGGGGATGTTGCCATGTCGCCTAGCTCTATGGCCACGTCTGAGGCATCCAGACGCCAGCAGCAACAGCAGTTTGCTTCCATGTGTCAGGTGCGTTTGTGGCCAACGTATATGGAGTGCCAGACATATTCATCTTTTGCACAAAGACAGCTCTCAATCCATTCTTTTCATTTCTCGTGGCCGCAGTTGTCCCAAACAGAGCTGGTCAAGAACGCCAATGATTTGTCGAAACAGCAAAATTACTCCCCACCGCCACGAATGATAAAACAGAAAGGGCAGAAATCCGACAACCCAAAGAGACCGACTGTTCAACAGACTCCACCTTGTAAGATGAGTTCCTTTTTTTGTTTCAGTTATTATGTGTGACGATATTGATGTGTGTTTGCAATATTGGTTTGCCCATTCAATTGAAAATGACTGAATCAATCGAAAGCTCAGGTCGTCTAAATGACTCATAACTGTTGGAACAGTCACCTACCTGACAATGCCTTTAGATATTCATAGTAGAAGCAATTTGCTCATTTAAAATTGGAAAGCATTTTTAACGCTTTCAGGGACTGCATTAAAAATCAATCACCATCTGGTAGTCAAGTTGTGCAATGTTTCATGCAACTCGAACGCGATCCAGAAATGAGTAACATTCTCGAGAAAATTTTAGTAGTTAATGTTCAGAAAAGAAAAGTGCAAAAAAAAGCCCAGGGGGATGCTAATTTCATTATTGTACAACCAAAATTACTGAAATATACGAATGATAACATGAATAAGTACACGCCATGTTTAGATGAAAATAGTGACTGCTAATATAAGAATATTGTGTGTTTGTTTGCACAACCAATCATTGATGATTCATATGCTTAAAAGATAGAACTTGCCTAATATTAATATGCCTCCTACATTTCAGCAATTCGAGGAGGGCCCACTGCGCAGAACAATTTTTCGTCTCACGCTTGGACCCATTTTAAGTTCGATAAAGTCGCGCTGTTGGAAGCGTTGAACTGGATTGGATGAAGCGACAAGCAATTTGTCAGCCGTTTAAGCTATTCTATATTATGTTATAGAACAATTTTTTAAAAGGAACTCCAGCATTTTCACACTTGTTAATGTGTTCGCCGCTATGCAAGGTTTTATGTTCTTTAAAGAATTATTATTAAAAACACTTTATATAAGCTTTGTAGAATGATATTTCATTGGTTCGTGTTGTAACATCAGATGTGCAGCCCATTTTGGAATTCTTTAAATGGAGCTGACAGAAATCGATATACCTGTGGGAAACAAACTAGCAATATCAACAAACGATAGAAGCTATTCTCATGTTATTAATTTTTATAAAACATTGTCAGTACATGTAATCTACATTAACTATACAATTTCTGCAAAACATTAAACGCTACAACTAAGGCAAACACGACTTAAGGTAATACGACACATGACACGACACATTGAGGCACATGTTGAAATCAATCAGATGGCTTTTACAATATTGACGGAATGAGAAATCTTGTGTTGTCATTGCAAGTAAAATTGCAAGTCAAACTAATGAGCGTGTTTAAATGGTTAAAAAGAAAATTATGTTAATACTAAAATATGCATGTTTATATTGAATGAGATGTTTTAGTCCCTCAGATATGCAAAATTAATTCTTAAAATTCTGTATTCAGCAGAATTTTCAGCAGTATTCAGCAGTTCACGCACGATAAAACGAAATACTGAAGGATGCCAATATTAACCAATCAGTAATATGCAATTTTTGGGTGGAAAGTGAGAAGTCCACTTTCCACCCAAAAATCAGATCAGAGTGCCACCATTGATCACCATTGATCTTCAAGAGGAAAACTGTTAAAATGTGTCCAGGAAAATACCGAACTGTGTGGTCCTACTAGATAAACTGTTATTGAAGGATGTAGATGGTCAGCAAGTCAGACTCTTGATTCAACATCATGGTGGACGTGCCCAAGGATTTCAACTTCCAAACCAAAAAATCAATGTGCTGATCCCATATATCCATATTTCTTGAAAGACACTTGTAAAATTATTATACTAAACTAAAATCCACAAAGTCCAACTCTGGATTCAGATCCATGGTTGTTCAGGAAACATAGTCATTCCATTTGTGAAGTACATTATCCAAATTCTGTTGAATGAAGTTTCTTTAACAATTGCTGCATGCAGAAGCAAATTATTTATACATGATCGTAAAAATTATTGCAGCTGTTGTCGGTAGCACATTCATGCATGAAATTTAAAATAATTATCTTTCTGAATTCGTTTTGTTTACAAATGCAATATTAAAATACATGTCGTAATTTATAGAACTAAATTATTGTTGGGGGCGTGGCACCGGAGTGTGGTTTGGTGGACTTCTGCCGAGGTCACCACTAGGTGACCGTGGCGCTGACAACTGTTATCAGCTGGTTCCGGTCAGCAATTGCTTTCCCCTCACTCACTTGTTGTCCATTTGTATATCACGTTTGCTAATTGCTCCGAGCTAGGTTTTTTATTTTTGACTGCACTCGTTTTACCAGGTTTCTCGTCTCCTGCTTCTTAGCCATTCTTTGTGTTTTCTGCCTCCATGGGGAAAAAGAAGTGAGACTTTCGTTTACCTTGATTCTTTGACCCCTCCCACCTCATCAATACTTCGGTTTTGTGCAATTTAGGAAACTTATTTGACGTCAGTAATCTTAAAACACAAGCGCACATCCACATCTGATAGCAATGATTTTCACTGTTGCTGATGAATTTTTGAAACTGAAGATTTTGAAGATTTTCTATTTGGTTGACTCCAGGGACCTTGGCGAATGGATTGCGTCTTTTCAGCAAAAGAGGGTTCAGACGACCGTCGGCGACAGCGGAAGTGGTGATGGGCACCATCATTCTAAGACTACAGACGATGTTGCCTTGTCGCCCAACTCCATGGCTGCGTCTGAGGCATCCATATGCCAACAGGAGCAACAGCAGCTTGTTTCCATGAGTCAAGTGAGCGAGTGGTTGGTCAACATGTATGGATCTCCAGATATAATCCATCCTGTCACTTTCATTTACAAACATGCCGTTTGCTTCTCAAATTATATAACAAAATGTCGAGGCAGAAACATGGAACGTTAATTTTATTACCGCAATAGACGCAGCAGCAGTACCAACTGATTTGATGCTATGAGTGCAAGTGTCTCTTTAAATAAGAATCCTAAATATAATGGTTGTCATACAATTATTAATGCCTTGAAATTTATACACGATAATTTTACTAACTTATGTGCTAACATTTCTTTTTTCGTGGAAGCAGTTGTCCCTTGCAGAGCACACCAAGAATGCCAACGATTCCGCCGAAACTGTTACACTACTCCCCACCACCACGGATGATAAAACAGAAGGGGCAGAAATTGGACAACCCAAAGAGGCCAACTGCGAAACTGACCCCACCTGGTAAGACGATTTAATATTTGTTTCAGTTATGCGAGACGATAAAAGCAACAACGTGCATATATCGCGATGAAGGCATATTAGAGCAGCATTAAATATTATTTAAAAGGATTGCCAAAGAAATAAAATATCCGCGACCAAAACGAGATAAGCACAGCTACTGATGGATTGTACTCGCCAATTTTAATTCGTAGTCGCACATCGTGGCACGATGTGGCTTAAAATGAATTTGTACACACCATCTACAGATAAAAATAATGACTGCTAATATAAGATTCTGATGTGTTTGCTCAAGCCATCTTTGATAATTCTTCCGCTCAAAGATAGGACTTGCTTAATATATAATTATATACCTCCTAAATTTCAGCAATTCGAGGAGCGCCCATTGCGATGAATGAATTTGCGTCTCACGACTGGACCAATTTTAAGTTCGATGAAGTTTTGCTGTTGAAAGCGCTAAACTGGATTGGATAACTACTTTATTTCTATGAAAACGACAAGCAATTTGTTAGTCGTATAAGCTATTCTATGCTATTAAGTTATGGAACAATCTCTTAAAGGGAAAGTCTAGCATTTTCTTACTTGCTAATTTGTTCGCTGTTCAAGTTTTTAGATTCTTTAAAAAAAATTAAATTAAATGCTTTATAAAACTTAGTAGAATGGAATTTTATTGATACGCTTTGCTACAATGCAGCATACTTTGTCGAATCAAGTGTACGGACCATTTTGAAATTCTGTTCATTTTTGTACATGAAGCGGACAGAAATCTGTGGGGAAACAAACTAGCAATATCAATGTACGTGTAAGACGGGAGATATATTAATGTTATTAATATTTATAAAACATTGTCGGTACATTTACATTAACTATATACAATTTATGCAAAATATAATAAGACTAAATTAGGTAATATTCAGTCGTAAAATATTGGAGGCACATATTGAAATTGCTTTAACATGTGAATACTAGCACAGCGTATAAATTATTAACGCTCAAATGTCAATGTTTCCCAAATCTACTATCATTCTATTAATGCTAAGAAATATTGTCTCAAACGCGACTTCTCCAATTTCAACCCCAAAAAAAATCTTTCAGCTTTCAGAATATTCGGCAGGCATTCAGGATATCTTTTTATAGTGAGTGAACCGAGAAATACAGATGATTTGCAATAATTTTGCATATCCGAGGGCCAAGACATCACATTCACTAAAAGGGTATATTATTTTCTTTAAAAAAATTCATTACTAACCTAAATATTTAAAAATAAAATACGTATTAACTATATACTCGTTGTCCGTAAACTATCCGTAAGCAAATATTCTGGCAATAACTAAATTCTAAAGTTAAATTAGTTAAGCTCAGAGTGCAAAGCAAAGTTTAAATTATCGATATACCATTTGACGTTTGGCTCAAGACACTCACGCGATGAAAGATTTAAAAAAATGATACGCTGGAGATTTGCAAAGAAAACTCCAAACAAAATGGCATTTAGACGGATCCGAACATTCAATCATACAATAGATACTGCAAACCACGCTTACAAGGATAACTGTTTCAATACCATGGGCGTACTACACGTACCAGTCAGTATGCCCACCACTTCCCTGACTGCCCCGCACATTTTGCTACGACCACAGCAGCTGCTCTTTAAATCCCGGCTAGCACGCACAGACTGCACCCCCAAAATCTCAGCCCCCCCCCATATGTTTATATACCGTTTCCAGCTCACAGAAACAACTTATCCGACAGTCGCACTCTCAAAATCAAATGGTGGACGCCTTTCTCCTCAACCACGCGCCAAATGCGGAAACACGATCGATTGCCCGCTGCAACTGTCGCGAGCAAACTATTAGAACGAGACCTCTGGTGTAGCGCGTTCTGAATTTTTATTCGCTAGCGCTTTCCTCAGCTGATACCGCCGCGGAAGAGTTTAGGAAATACGAAGCGCTCCTTGCGTAAAACAACGTTCGCAAATGTTTCGCCATCTTGTAGACATGTAGAAGATCAAACGAGATGAGGACGTATCATGAAATTGTCCGCATCTACAAAAATTTCATCGCTCCAACAGAGCTGCACGAAAATCTACAAATGTATCTGAGTTATCAGTCCACTCGATATGACGTCACGCGCACAGTAGAGGAGACCACTCTGGAGGTGGACGACGCGTGCATTTCGCAAACTCGCATAATGTAACCGATCGATGCTGATCCTATAAAATTTCCTCACCGACGAAAATATATTTATGAGTGCGCTGCGAGCGCTGCAGACTTGCGTTCTATAAACTGCATATAACCCAGAGCACGGATTATTATTGGATTGCGAAACTGGCATTGGCATGGTCGCTTGGATCGCTTGGCGAAATTGACAAGATTCGAACGTTAAAATATGGAAACAAATCAAACGGAGATTCTGTTGTTGGATACTTGCGGACGGATCGGCATTTAACGAGGACAAACGCTTAATCCGTAGTTAAATTACGAAGTGGCGTGCTGAGTGGAACTGAAATTGGTGGTGTCGCAAAAGTGAAA
Organism: Mycogona germanica; assembly: GCA_034698785.1. Classification (NCBI taxonomy): domain Eukaryota; kingdom Metazoa; phylum Arthropoda; class Diplopoda; order Chordeumatida; family Chordeumatidae; genus Mycogona; species Mycogona germanica. The sequence continues at coordinate 8,179 of JAQGBY010008691.1, forward strand.
GTGTCGATTTAATGTGTTGTAATATTGGTCACTAGGAACTGGAGCGATCTATCAGAGTGCGCTTCTGAGGGTGAATTTTTTGTTTATGGGTTTTTGAGAACGCGCGTCGCCCATGCAGTCCAGTCCGACGGAAGACGGCACCCAGACGACTCCGACACGCTGCGTCGCCATGCCGGGTTGCGTGCGCCCGCCGGAGCTCACCCCCGCTCCGGTGACCAGGGGCGGGATTCGGGTCTACAAGATCGTGGTGCTGGGCGACGGAGGGGTGGGCAAATCAGGTTAGTTATTTTTCTTAATTTGTTAAGATGCTGGCTTCTTGGGCACTTGCTAGTATTGGAAAGTAAGCCTGAACCGAGAAACATGCATTCTGAAGTATGAAATATATGCATCGGAAGGTAAACAAAAAATAAACTATTCAACATATGTCAAAACTTCATTAAATATGAGGCGTCATTATGCACCGTTAAAAATAGTGCGGTTCGCCAGATAGGAACATTGCGAAAATTAACGCAATTGCCAGGTCAAAATTAAACAGTGTATAATCTGCAATAATACTCTTATGTGAAATACTTGAAATTTGCAAACAAATCTTAAAGGTTTACCTATTAAATCTTCTGTATAGTAAATATTCTCAAAAATCTTATTAGAAAAATTGACACTATAAAAATACGCGCCGAAAAAGAGTAAATATAGAATCTATGCGCACGTAATTATTTCTAATCTAACAGGAAAACGATTGTGTTTAAAAGAAACATTCTATTTTTATTTTATCGGAAATAAACGTACGCTCACATATTTTTGTATCTGCTTTGAGTTTGAACATAACTCATTAATAAAATGTAAGGCGCCCCAACAGAAGCAAGAAGAAAATTAGTTTGTTTGAACACTGATTGCGTTTCAAACCAGCAATTAAAGATGCTTCACAAATAAAAACTTCCCTCGCAGAAAAAAATAATAATCGTAAAACGCAGTTCAGCAAAAGACAATTGTTTTGATAGAAGAGATAACTTCAGAACCATATTTACAGCTCCGTTCCCACTGGATTTCGCTACGTCAATTAGAGCATAGTGGACGTGTGAGCTATGGCATTGAACAAGAGACAATAACAGCTGCCAAGGTGTACATACACATTGCAATTATTTTGAGCAACGACAACAGCAGAATGAACTGCAGCTGAAGTTGGTGTTTCTCGATCCATACATCCGGGGAAATACGCTCGCCGGGGGAGGGGAGGAGAGTGGGTGACACATCCCTTCCGTTAGGAAAAACAAGGCAATGGACGTGACACATACACTCGAGTAAACGTCAGCTGATGACCTATGAGACGTGTATGCTTCAGCGGGAAATCTATGAAACCATGTGTTCGGGCACAACCACACGAAGCTATTGGGTGTCTCTCGCAAACATCTTAGCAAGCAATCTTTAGTGAATATGAAGTTTTTTTTTTGTGGCTGCCAATAAATTTTGTTACCTGTGTTGAGATTGAAAAAAATGTATGCTGCAATTTTTAGGCGGGTGATGAACCAGACACTATTGTAATTTTAAAAAAATCCTATTTACGTGTGTTTTACTTATTAAATGAATGAAGCACCCAAGACCGGAAAAAAAAATTGACCAGTGAAATTTGGGAAAATTTGGAAAAATCTACTGTGTCTGTGTGTGCATGCAAAAAATGTAAAAACAGATTTTCGACGCGCATAAGAATGACATTACCTTTTTCGAAAACTTAAGGAAATCATTGGGAAATAAATTGATAACGTATATTTGTTCGAAATTGTAAAATAAAGAAAATCGCGATACATAGATTATACGATAAAAAAGACACAGACTGAAATTATTGTTTTCGAAGACACTAAATAAATTATTTTCCTGCTTGGAAGTAGGAGCTTTTTTAGTTTAGCTTCAAATAAAATGTTAGCTATAAAGGGTAAACCTTTTGAACTGTGGTTAGAAAATATGAGTACACGTAACTTAGATAGCAATAAAAATATTTAGTGTAAAAAAACGGGTAGGCGTTAGAAGACTAGCGTTAATCGAAACTAGGGTGTCGTTCCTATTTGCGAAGCGACGCCTCCGCAAATATCCCACTCACGCTCTCCCACAACGATAAGTTTGATTGCACCAAAACTAATCACACCCAAAGTCCAATTAAAAACTATGTATAGGCTATTTTTCTCCCCAT
>JAQGBY010008692.1:0-10358 GCA_034698785.1 Mycogona germanica
TTTCACGAGACAACCAAGCAAACCAGATAACAGTTCCAACCAAGCAAACCAGATAACAGTTCCAACCAAGCAAACCAAATAACAGTTCCAACCACATACTATTACCGGAATAATATTACCAAATGAACTAAAATATCATTATTAAAAAAATAATTCCAAACGATATCACTTCAATATGAGCAAAACGATTTTTAACTACTCACAATTTAGTTACGCTCGTATATACTTGAGGGGAACCTATTAGTTTAATGGTTGTGGTGGATGAGCAGTTATTGCCATTTTCTAAGTCGCCTCCAATTTCAGTGAACGTTGGGTTCCTTAGAGCTTACGAATGCTCATTTTGTGGGGTTGCGATGTCGACTGGCGGACCGCGACGATCTGATTAGCCCGAGACTTTTAAACAACGCTCTCTATAACAAACAGAAACGCGTGTTTGTGTTTCGCTTAAGCGTGTACCATTCGCCACGGTACGCGCTTTCTGGCGCGCGCCACAAACTGCTCGCGCCAAGAGCGTTTCCCTTCTTTCTCTAGTTTAGCTCTTACGATTGAACTGGGTGTGAATTGGAAATCTCATGCGATTGGGGTGGAGGGGGGGTTACATCTTAACATTTCAGTGTGTCCTTAGCTGGACGCCAACGCTCGCCATTCCAACAAACATTATTTCAGACTTCAGCGAATATGGTTTATAAAATCACAAGTTTTACGATTTCAGTCATATTGCAATATTCGGGGTTGCTGTACAATAACTTTCACGCGATAGAACTGCGTGACTTTGAATGTCATAAAATAGATGAATCCAAATTCAAGGGCAACACAATCAAATAGACGAGTCCAATTAAATTAATGGGCAAACGTCATCAATTAGATGAGTCCGAATTCATGGACAACGTCATCAAATAGATGAGTTCAACTGCATGAACAACGTCCGAATTCATGGAGAACGAATTCCAACTTTTTAAGAAATTCAAAATATTTTTGATGAAACTGATTTTCAGTTAGAGATAAAATTTGACAAGGATTTGATATTTTGACATATAAAGGAAACCAACACTGCCATCTCTACAAAAAAGTTCAAAATTTAATATGTATGTAACAAAAATAATTATATCCAATTTATCTTGGTTAGCTCTGTTGTTACACACAGTACATGTAAACCCCACACTTCCCTATCGAAACCACTTTTATAAACATTGTAGAAACCGGCCGATTTTTAATCAGTATCGATATGCTTACTCGATTATTATGAAGGAAAGATCTCAGTCTGCTTGTGTCAGCTTAGATTCGAATTTTAGGGAACAATCTATGATTGATCGATCAAAACACACCCCCATTAATATCTGTGAGATAAAAATGAAAACATATAGATCACGCGGGCTTTTGAGAATTCAATGTACTAGCAAATATAATTCCTATGATGCTTCTTCTATCGTATAACTGTTACCAATTTGACAGAGTGCTTGCGCACCTCCTAAATAATTCAGCGCTTCTGAAGTGTATCGAACAAATCGATTCAACTCGCGAACGCCTGTTGCCTATCGATCAAACGTTCAAGTTGACTGTATCTAGTTCTTTAATCCCTCGGTCCAGTCCATTGTCTTTAATATTTCATTAGATTCATTTGATGAAACGACCGATAACACAAACATACATTCCTTCGTCAATTGCTGACTAACGGTTTTTAAAACGATTAGGACGACATTCGTTTTAATCATTGACCTCCTGAGACCCTGCGAATTGAGCTCTCTCCACCGACTAGCCTATAAACCGGAAATACTACAGCGGATTCCACAATGTCGTCGAATTGTAGAGCGCCAGTCGTGCCATTCGTCCGAACGCGCAATCGTACACTCGGATATTCTCCTCGTTCAACTCATTGACCAGCAGTTGATCCACGTCACCCTCGTTAAGATGAAGGTGCACCGAGTAATAATCTAGCCAATCGTCCCAACTGGACACGTCGTGTAACTCCTTCACCAAATCGCGAACACCGAAACGAACCTCCACTCGATTAACCAGAAACGGATCCTTCTTGAGGATCCAGATGGTGGGCAGTTGTTCCGCGTTAAAGTTGTTCCTAGTTCCGTCGTAGCGATGGTAAGACTTGTACCAGCGCCGAAGGAACCGAGCATTCCGGTGAGCTACCAATATCTTGTTACTCAGGTAGTGGTTATGTTCCCAGCCCAAGGACATCTCGTAGTGAAGAAGATCGTCCAGGGGGTTGACCAGATAGAGGTCATTGTCCAGGAAGATGCCGCCGTGCTCCATCAGGATGGTCAACCGTGCCACGTCGGTGGCGTGGCGCCGGTTGGCCAACTCGTGGCCAAATATGTCGGTGGGCTCGGGAAGATGGAGAACCCGGACGGGAGCGTTGTACTTGAGCAGGGTGTCCCAGTATTGGCCAGAGATGGTGGTGTCGTTGGCGCACAGGCTGCAGTGGATGTAGATGGCGTCCGGGTCTTGGTTCCTGAAGGCGGCCACCAGGGTGATCAGTTCGGCGAAGCTGATCTCGAGCGTCCCGAATTTGATGAAGTGGACGATGTTGGGCACAATCGGGAGCGAATGGCGGACCATGGGAGACACCTTGCTGTCGAATTTGTCGTTTTTAGCTTTATTCGCATTGATCGTAATCCACGAGCGGCGCGATCCCGAGAAATTCCTCTCTCTGATGTCTACCAAGTCGAAATTCTTGCCTGACCGGTTGAAGGTGATATTCGTGTACGCAACCAAGTAGACAAAGTATATAGTTATCGATCCGATGATTAAAGCGTACGTCTTTTTGAATCGTAGCAGGAAACATTTCGCCATTTTCGAAAGTGTGGTATATGTATGTCTATGGTCGGGTGACCGCTGATTCACAAGGGGACGTCAGCAGATAATATGTATTGGTGTTTGTTGAGCATCTGCTATCAACTGTTATCAACCTTTTTAATATGGCTCTTTTAACAGTTTTATGACTTTATATCTTTGCCACATTATATGATTGTTCGAGCATTAACGTCTGAACAAAATCCACTGAGCACTGTCAAGTTTGAGAAGAACTGCTGCACCTGTTATCTTTCTTTTTATCGCTGTTGATTGTTGCCAACGGCATTTATTTGGATAAGACCTGGAGACATATCCGTATTTACACATATTATCTTAACTTTTCAATCGCTTTAAGGAAAGTTTCAATCGAAATTGTAAAAGAAACCGTTTTCGTAATTTTTAACTCAAAACATAATTTTACATATGGAAATTTACTAATGCGTAATAATCGCCGCTTTTATTTTTTACCGAAATCAATTTTAACATTTTCAAATACTCGCACAACCGTTTAGACAATCAGTCGCAATATGCCTGAAAATCTTTTTTAAAGTCCTCGCAAACTCAATGTCCTGACAGCCTTAATAACATTAACATTGGTTTCACTATTCTAATCAGAGGACACAATAACCAGGTCATTTGATCAGTCTCAATTTTTAACGTGAATTATTTGAAATCAATACGCACTTCCTTGCATTCGTTTTGTTACCTGATAGAAAAATATTTACGGCATATTTTCAACACTCATCAATCAGATGACGATAAAAATGCAATTTTGGAAACAGCCTTACCTATACACGTAGATAAGCAAGTACAGTGTACAAAGGTGAATCTGTTGCACCGCGCGATAAAAATTCCCTCGAAAGTATATTGAAATGGCAACGACAGAGTAGAAATGACATAGCCTAATTTTATGAAAGAGTAAGATTTGCATTTCTTTGTATAAATTACATAACAATATGCCTCGGGACAGAAACATTCTATAAGACTAATTAGTAAACTAGACATAATGTTTTCGAATCTCAAACATAACCAGTTCAGAAAATTGTGCATCCTCGTGTTGATGTTGGTCCTGTACGGCCTCTACAGCATCGGCAACGACACCATGGCTCCGAACATTCTTCGGGACTTCAGCGACTCGCGTCAACAGTGGATCGCCCAGAACGCCCGACGATCGTCCGACCTTCACTTCACGTCCACCGAGCACCCCATGATCCGCCATCCGGTCCCCATCGTGCCCAACATCGTCCACTTCATCAAATTTCGTATGACCGAGATCAGCTTCAACGAGCTGGTCAGCATCCGGGCGGCGCACGTCAACCAGCGACCGGATGCCATCTACTTTCACTGCAACCTGTGCGTGAACGGCACCACCATGGGCGGTCTGTACTGGGACATGCTGATGCAGTACAACCCGCCCATTCAGGTACGTTACCTGCCGGAACCAGTCGAGATCTTCGGTCAGAAGTTCACCTCTCGTTACCACGCCTCGGACGTGGGTCGAATGTTGGTGCTCATGGAGCACGGTGGCATCTACCTGGACAACGACGTCTACCTGATCAACCCGCTCGACGAATTCTTCCACTACGAACTATCACTGGGCTGGGACGTGGGTACCTACATGGGCACCCAGATATTGGTCGCCCACCGGAACGCCAGATTCCTCCGGCTCTGGTACGACTCGTACCGACACTACGACGGAACCCAGTGGTACTACAATGCCGGACAGCTGCCCACCACCAGCATTCTGATGCCCAAGCCCTATCTAGTCAACAGGGTGCACATGCTCTTCGGTGTCCAGTTTTCGACCACGCCAGCCAATCTGCTGTACAAGACGGTGTGGGACGGCTGGCGCAGCTACTACACCATCCACTACATGATCCGACACCGGCACTATCTGGACAGCGGCTCGCCCATCGTCAACTTCGACCACGTCAACATCAGGACATACGATCGTACCTTCGGACAGATGGCGCGTCTGGTACTGTACAACACCACAGATATCATGCCCGAGATTGCCTGATTTGTGAACTACATTTCGCTTGTTCGTTTGAAAAAAATTGAATTTTGCTGTGACTCCTAACAACTTTGCCTCCACAAGTGCAATTATTTGCTGTTCGTCGATGTTCATTGTTTGTGGTAAAATTTCGATTGCAGGTTTAGATGAGTACACAAGAGTAACCTAATTCATTAACAACATTATTTATACAGGTACAATAATTAATAATGTAACTTTTTAATGTCTACGAACCCGTTACGATAAGAATTCAAACATGTAATATTAACTCAAATTTCCAAAACCATTATCAATCCATGTTTGAAGTTTTGACATTATCTGAAATTATTATTGTTGCATTTATTTAACGAGAGTATCAGTTATGTCGACATAATTTCGCTAATAAGATGAAATAATGCACATTGTGTTGTTTCAATATAGACAATGTGTTTCCACAAACATTCCTGGTCGAATCGATCTGTTTAAAGAATAATTCGATACTCACTGGGTCACTCCCAATTGTATGACATTACAGTGCATTTGCAATCCTCAGTTTGAACTTTAAATTTTCGTATTTTTTTGTGATATCTGGAAGTTGTTTCCTGGAACTTGTTTCAATCATTAAGGTTTAGCGTTGTATTTCTTTTAGGTAAATGAAACGACGAATAGAAAAAAATACTCTCTTCTCTTGCCAAGTCGTAACTCACTCGAAGTACTTCATTAAAAGCTTGCGCCAGGAGCTAATGAGATAAAGTCAATGTTAAACGCCAATGTGCTGATGCCACTGTTAGTAGCAGCAAGGCCGACTCGAGTGAAACTGTTCTTACTGTGTTAAATAATGAAGTCGTTTAAGGTACAACTGAATTTCCATGAACCAATGTCAGACGTGCTCAAACAGTTAAAACATGAAGTTGATCAATAAATGTCGGGTGTACAACATCAAAGTGTTACATGTGTTAAATGTATTTTAGTAAATAGTATTTAGAGGTCAAAGTTTTTAAAACATTCTAAATACTTTATATATCTGTTATGTTTGACCCAAATATTGGACCACATTTATTTAATCATTGGTTAGATTTCATGAGAATACAAGTTTTAAAAAATGGTTTGCATCATGTGAAATTTGTTTAAATATTGGAAAATGAAAGCCCTGCGATGAGAATCGATGGCAACCCCTGCTCGGATCCATATACTAAAAAGATTGGCAATCACTAATAGCATAGATGATGTTCGTGGCTGGTGGCTTATTATTTTAAGGGGCAGCAATTATCCATTAATCGATCCATTAGGTATTTTCTGATATCCAAACTTTCTTACACAGCTCACTCGATATGAAAGAAAAAAATTTACTCATAATATTCGGAGGAACTGAGAGTGTATCTTTATGCTTTGCTGACGTGCTGTCTATATTTACATCTTGGATTTGTCCTTACTTGAGTTTCCCCCGCGTGGGCCAAGTTTGCAAAATCTGAACATGGTGGTCAAAACGAACGTTATTCTTAGCTCGAGTAGTTATCGTGCACTTAACATAGTCAGGGACCTCTAATCTTACATGATGAACCTCTGGCATACACCAGCAAAACAAAAGCATAAACGTCTTCAAGTGCCAAACGCAAGACAGTGACATTATGTATGACTTTCGGAGCACCGAGACATAATTAACTGACGGTTGAAAAATAAAATTTGTGGGGGGATCTATTCTTGACACAGAAACACGACAAAATAGGTCTTGTTTGTTTTGTGAGTTCTAATTTAATAGACAGGTATTTAATTGTCTTATATTTTTAAGCTTAACTATAAAAAGGTTTGCTAAGGACGTTGTTCAGAATCCGCTCAGCAGAATTACATCAGCGGAACCACAAAAATGATCTCTGTCTCTGTAATTACGCCTTTGAAAATAAAATGTAAATCCAACGTGATTTCAGATAGCGGTTTTTAAATATTAAATGTTGATACAGATAAATTAATTTTGTTTTGTGCTGTATTTTAACATTATTTTAATACGCTCATTTATTAATGAATTCAATGATTTCAAAAAGGTACGTGTTAAGGAAAACTATGAAAAATCAAAAATCATCATGTGTTAAATACCTTTAAAACTAATTCATAATTTCCATATAATATTTTGTATACGTTTCAACTCACTTGCGATTGACCGACCATGTCACCAAGTAGAAATGTTACCAAAAATGTCATGGGCATTAAATTACTTAGTAGATATTTAGAATAGCAACCCCTGTTCACCTTGCCGTGGTGCTCTAGCTCTAGAGACATGGGCAGATACGTGTATTATTAGTGTTTTGGCTCGCCCTATATCGACGTTCGACGACGAGGGTCCATCCCCAACTTTCTGCTCAAGTGACGGGGAAGGGGGGGTAAGAGATGATGCATCGTCACCACAACCCATCAGCGGCCACAGTACGCTACCAGCGCCTGCGTGCTCCTAGAAGAATGAGCCAAAATGCAATTTCATGATGCAAAATACCTTCTCCTCTTCGGATTAACCGCGCTCACCCTGATGACCGGTCTGGCATCCTGCAGAACCCTACCAGACGCCGACCCCCACTTCCGGGTGGCATTAACGGTTGCGCGAGATGAGGAGGAACAGCCGGAAGTGGCTGGAGAGGACCCCGCGACGTTCGAATCGGAAGCAGATCCCGCTGCTGCTGCAGCCAGAGTTGGGGCGGTCGATTTTCTTCCACAATCTCTGATGGACAATGACCGGTCAGTCTCTCCGACGTCCGAGGAGGACGCGACAGTACTCGACCATGTCGACAGTTATGACAGTCCTCCGAGGAATTTCAATCCTCCAGGTGGTCATGCCGAAGAACAGCGCCACGAACACAAAGGTAGTAACAATGTCCGTGGTGACTCGTCACGAGACGTTAGCCAAAGACGTTTTCGTGATGACGATGGACTAGTAAAAATAGTGGGGAATCCGGATGTGGACTTTAGGGAGTTCGGGGAAGGGGATTCGATTCCGAACAGTCACACTTCTGCCTTCGTAAATGGAACAACCGCAGCTTCCATGTTGGTGAAGCCCAGCGGAGTACATGTGCCCAAGTACATGCTGGATTTGTACAACGATAATTTGGTCGCCACTAATGAGAAAAGCGACAGTGTCAATAATAACTATGGGTTCAAGATCTCTGATACCGTGAAGGGATTTATTAACGCCAACGGAGGTAAGTAGACGAAAACTCGTATACTGTACAATGTACATCTTAATCGAAAATCCATTGTCGATCCAGATCGTAACTAAACATAAGGAAATGCCCAACTACACAATCAATAAATATTCTTAACAAGATTATTCCTAATAAGGTTATTCCTAATTCCTAATAAGATAATAGAATATCGATTCTAAGACAAGGTTTTATTAAATATTTTAAAATTGTTTACACTAGAAACAACATAAAATTATGTACTGTACAATGGACGAGTGTGATCGAAAAATATTAAATCAATTGACAGATTCAAAATTTTTATCTTGAATATACTGATAAACGATATACTGATAAATGTTCTGCCAGATGTATTGTATTTATTTAGCAAGAACATTTTCTCTGGTTAACTTCAACATTGCATGGTTTGTTCAGTTTAAGCGGCGTTATATTTTCCGTCATTATATTTACAGAGAAATTATGTGCTCAGCTCCTAATAGAAGTAGAAGAATGGGCCACAGTAGAATGGTGAATGATCTTCAATGTACATCTGCGTTATATTTTGGCTCCTATGAAATGGCCTTGACAGAGCCTAAAATCCAGAGCCTTTTAAAATAAACCCATTTCTGTCCTCAACTGGTCCTTCGACCCCCGCCATAGGCCCCTCTCTTGGGGGCTGCTTGAGGGTAACATTTGTGATTGTTATAGATGTTGGCACAACACGTTCACAAATCGTTATTGAAAGATCCTCGACATCAATAGAAGATGTACTCCCAGCAAGAAAAACGACTTCGATTCGAAATTCTAAGAATATATTCTATAGTAGCTTAAAAATGACACGAAATTGTTCTCAGGAAATGATTAATCCTCCGTTTGATTAGTGTATTTTTTTTTTTTTTTTTATCAACTGTAGTCCACCGCACTACAGGCCTTACGTCCCCCTCATGGTGCTTAAGTACTATGTATTACAAAGCTTCTTTATGAGAATCGAGATTCGAGTTTCTTGATTATTGCGTAATCTTTCGTTGGTCGTTTAAAGCTATTTTCTGTTAAATACCTGCGTGTGTGAAGCACTGCTTGTGTATTTTGGGGCAAGGAGGGAGAAAGCAGAACAGAAAAAATAGGCTCATTATCTTCTAGAGTTGAATAATTTTTTTTTTTCTCTCTCCTTCTGTCTCTAAGCAAAGAAATTCCCCTTAAATATACCGGGAGCAAATTAGCTCGGGGAATTGTTAGCGCGTCTGTATTACGTATAAACGACGTTGAGCGTGCTCGTACCAGCAGTGGATGCGGTTCCCCGCAGCTCGTACCACCGCCTCCGGAGACCACCAAACAAACTGACATTCTTGAAATGAGCACAGTTGTTCACAAATTGAAATTCCGAAGGAAATCCCATTGACACTGTACTAATATTAAGTCGGGTCTTTCGAGACGGTCGAGGTCTACATGAACTTTCACCAAATCAACTGTCACGATTGGCGACCTCGATGTCTTGAAGAACGAATCTTGCAAGCCATTGTGAAAAAATAGCTGTCTTTAAAAAAGATGGTTATTCTATTTTATATTTTGGTTACTTGAAGCGGTGAATCTTATAATGGTGTAAGTCGTTTTTTTTCGAATTGAGAGAAACAAGAGGCTGTACTAGATGCGTCATCATGAGGTTCTGTGTACCAGTCCAACTTTTGCTGCCCTCTGTCGGCGTCATAATAAATCATTTTCTTAAGTGACATTTTCAAATGATAAAGTTGTTCGATTTTCAAAAATTTGTGTTTCTTACAAATGCCTTCTTCAAGTGGCAATTATGCGTTATGGCTAGTTCACATGTGCAAGTTCTTGCAAGGCAAGTCGTAGACGCAAACTAGCAGACGAAATTGCTGGGGTCAATTTTGGACTCAATCTTCCCCAAGCTGTGATTGGCTGATATGGGTAGCGTGACCGTTACGTAGGAAGATTGAGTCCGAAATGGGCCACCTGCTCTACGAACATCTTGCAAGCCTGAACTAGCCATTAGATTATATCATTTACTTTTCAAGACGATTCAATAATTGAGAGTGGGGCAAGTTTCATCTCGAATGACGCCAATTTGGTTCGATTAGAACAGGATTAGAAAAACGTCTTGTGAAATTATTTGTGTGGATTCGTGATGATGCAGTGAGACAATAGACTCCATCTCCACGAGGCCACCACCAATGGGAGAAAACCACCATGGGTCCTAGGCGGGGAGCTGGAACCGCTTGCCTTTAACTTGGAACGCGCGAATCGTATCAAACTTTAATTTGAGGTAATGAGATCTCGCGGGACGTCGTGGGAGACGTTAGATTGTTCATCACGGGCCTGATGCAGATTTGGCCAATTTTTTTTTTCTTTCTTTTCTTCTTCTTCCTCTCTTCTTCCTC
>JAQGBY010008693.1:0-10357 GCA_034698785.1 Mycogona germanica
CACTCAATTTCAAAACTTTCTCCTGTTTAAGTTAGAGGTGCGTTTCACGCGAGATATTGACAACACACATTCGATTGCTTGTGTTTAAATCAGGTTTGTGTAACGCCAATGTTCTGTCTTCGGTGTTCGCAACGAGATAACTAAAAATCCACACAAACAATTCAATCTTAATTTAAGTCTCCGTTCCTGTGAAAGTGAAATCGTGGGTGTTGCTGATGTAACGGGAAAAATTATGACGCCTAGCGTCGCACTTTCACTCCAAATTAAGGTTTGCGAAAGCACATACGATGGCAGCTACGAACGAAGAAATAAACAAAAGTCCTCGAAATATTCATACTCTTTCTACTTAACTTACACTGATTGGTTGGAATATCAACACCAATTCGACAATTTATAAATGCCAAAACATAAATTTCCTGCGACCGATATTTTTCAAGAACGTCTAGATTATTTTAAATAAAAATGGGGGTTGTGCTCGGGACAGACCGGGCCGGGTATTTTTTAAGCAATAACTCTTACTAAAAATTCGACGAAAATATAAATTTATTAAAACATGAGTAATAAAATTGTGGTGCAGCTGATGTTAATTTTAAGCCCCAAAATGTCACCAATATTTTGATATTTATCAGGGATCATAAATTTGTCAGAATATATTGTAATTTTCTTGGGAAACAACATTTTTAATTATAATTATTTTGTAACACATAAATTATTATTATACTTAAACAGTGTATTTTTCAAATTAGCTAGACATTATGTCACCAATTAAGAGTTAATGGACTTTCAATTCGTACGTAGACGCCAATGCCTTGCTTTCGCAAGACTCTGTTGTTGGGCGAGAAAATCTGCCGTGACCAAAAAACTGTTCCACACTCGACCGACTCATGAGTAGGCACCACCATAAAGGTGGCAGCGACCTTCGACAGGGTTGCAGAGTCGCAGACGGTCACCATTCGGGATGCGCTCCTACTCACAGATCGTCGTGCATCTGGCGCAGTCGCCGTTGCGCCGCCTGATAAGCCAGGTAGCGTTTATTCTCCAGCGACGCCAGAGTCTCTCCGTCACCGCAGGCGCCCTCCTCGTTGTCCTCGGGGAGATCGCCACCTGTCGGCGCCACCGTCGGTGCGCTCGCAAAGTACTTTGAGGCCAGATATTTTCTGCGGGAACAAACAAAAAAATGCTAGAATAACGACGTGTAAAATAGGGCATGTTCTCATTAAAACATAACCGACGTTAAAAGATGCTTTTTTAATGACGATGGGACATTTAAAAATTGGAATGGAATATGTTCAATGAAGCACAAGGACAGCTTTTCTTACCGCTTCGTGTGCCGAATCAATTCTTCTTTCCTCTGAGCCAACATTCGCTCGCGCTCCTGCGGCGACTTTGAGAACCTGCCGCCACTCCCCTGATAGACATCCTTCGAACTACATGTAATGAACACAATCAAATGTTGAAGGATAATTTCCCCCCCAACAGCGACTTTGTATCTAGCTATAGTTTCAAAATTGCCTGCACTTTGAATCAACGGCAACCAAGTGTTCCGTTTAATTTGTTAGCGAAATAACAGATTACCTGGGCGTCTCCATTCTAGTGGCCACAGGTGGCACCACCGTCGCTGTCTCAACCTTCGCGGCCTCGAAATCCTCGAGCGCGGAGGCAGTTGCATAGATTTCTTCCGAACTGGCGGCCGGACTCGAATTAACGACGCTGTCGTTTGGAACGATGACGTTGACTGCTTCGGCACTTGCCACTCCGCCGCCAGTCTCCGGCTGGGGAAATTCGAACGAAATAGTTAAGTGGCAACGCGTTTTCACGTTAAGAGGCGAGCGATCTGATTGAGAGACACTGGGGGCTACCTACCGGCAATGTGGGATCGATTCCGGTCGCGTTCGGTGACCGATTTGGTTGAAGCTGAAACTAATAAAAATAAATAGCACGAATAAATTTTTGATGCGACTACTTCATTCCTATTAAACGCTTCACAAAATTTAATTTTTCGTGTGAGAGCGAAATGTGGGTAATCGTTAGCAAAAGAGACTAACCGGTGGCGCGACCAATCGCTCGTCGAGAATATTTTCGATGGTGACTTCGATTGACCTAGTGATGTGCAGGTCGCCCAAAATGGTGGGCAGCGGAATGTTAGGAAATAATTGCTGCACTTGACGCGCCTGCGTGAAAAATAAATTGATAAGCGGATGTGTGAACTTTTTGCCTCGCTCCTCCCCCATTGAGATTCCAGAGCCAATAACCGAGAAAATAAGCCTCCACTTACCATGCTGTCAAGCTGCGACGTCTGAATGTGCTGCTGTCGCTCCATCAGGAGCTGGGTGTGCGTCACTTCCACTGAAAAGCTGGGCAGCCAGCTCACGTATCGAGAGCCTGTCGCAAATAATAACATATGGAGGTGAATCAATCGCGATGGAAGCAAATGTAGGGTTCACCTTAGAAAAACGGGTAAGCGATTAGGCAACCTAAATACGAGATGCAAAACTAACCGTCAAAGTGGAAGAAGTGATTAGTAGTGGCCCGGTTCTGTCCGGCATCTGGCGGATGAGTGGGTGGTCCAGCCAGCGCACCCGGCAGCAGGGCATTCACACCGGCCTCCGGGATGTTGAGTGGCGCCTGTCCTGGCTTGCGCAGGGTGGCCAGCGACGTGCGACACGTGGGACACGAGGTGTCCTGCTCCAGCCACGACCGCAGGCACGATCTGCGAATAGTCATGTTAAAAGGAATTGAGTACAAACGAAACTGACTGCGACAACATGAAAAGGCTGAGCCACATTATAATTTGCATTTTTCTACGTCTAATGTAATATGTCGAATTTCAAAAACATTATGTCTGGGGGTTGATGCACGTACTTGTGGAACAAGTGTCCGCAAGGAAGCTTTCTGGCAGACTCCATCTTATCCCAGCAGATGGCGCAGTCATCTGAATTGGCGGCCAAATCCTCGGCCGTTCCCTCTGGGTAGCTGTATTTTAGAAATAATCATTCAGGAATCAATGACATAATGGTTTCGACGTTTGCACATTCATTCTAAATTCTGTCGACTCCCCATACTTTTTCTCCAGGTGATGTACGACATTGAGATAATTTTTGTGTTTCTTGAAGCGGCGCTGGATCTCGTAGAAGAGATATCGAACTTGCATACATATTACCAGGCTCGCCATCGACAGGAAGATGTTGCCCCACAACTACCGAAAGAAAAAAAAAGAAAATTAGAAAAATAATTATGTGGTAAATCAAATTGGGACATGATTTGTGAAAAGGTATCGCGAAATTTTTCACTCTTTAATAAATGAGATCCTCCGCATTTTCTAAAACTATCCTTACGTAGTGCACTAATTTTTATTTTAATGTACTTTAGCCGTACCAGCATGTGAACCTGGTGAAGAAGATCGACCGTCTTCTCTGTCATCTCAAAGATGAGCTCGGTGTAATAGGTGTAGATGCCCCTGTTCTCCCAGACGCCCTCATGGTTCATGTCCAACAAGTGAATAACGTATCTAATGAAACGACAAGTAAAAATAATTATAAAATAGACCCCTAAGTGGAAGGTAAAATAACGCTTCTTAATAAATAAATTTGCCAATAAATTGATACAAGTTTGTTACAACATTTTCTGTGTTTTCTCAACCCGATTAAAAAACACAAAAGCGAAGAGATAGCAGATGCTTACCTCACCAAAACAAACAAGGTTCGCAAGTTCAGCAGGACGCACTGGAGAAAGTAAACATAAAACATTGCAGGATTAATCTGATTCATAGATGAAATTGTTTTAAAATTGTCAAAAAACACGACTATCAGTTCACAACATGATGTTTAATAAGCGCATATCACCAAAATTCAGGAAAATATTGACTTTAACATGGATCTTTCAAATTGGGTGGTGACTTGCCTCTGCCCCCATGAAGGCAAACATGTACAGTCCGACTTGCACGCCGACCAACACGCATATGCCAAAGAGTACAGAGGAGGTGGCCATGATGCCCAACAGCAACGAGATGAGACGGACGTGGGTCCATTTGGGAGTGGTGGGCGAGAACGACAGCTGCGATCACATGAACAAAAAAAAACCCTTACCAGATTAACACTAGTTATATAAAAACAACATTCAGTTACAGATTCATACAATTAAGGGGAGACTCACATATTCGAAACGATCCCGCGATAGCTGAGCCAAAAGGTGCAAAAAGCCCAGCACTGAAAACCAGCTGCACCACAAAAGAACTTCATCCATGTACTGGACGTTGATCACTCCAAAGATAAAGATAAACTTGTAGAATACAAAGTTCCAAAATTTATCTTTGATGTGCTGGACAGAGATCGAAAGAGGAAAATAAATTAGTAGGGCGCAACGATGCAAAAGGTCACTTTGGGGCAAAGGTAGCCACAAAATAAATATTGGTAACTGACCAAGAAACGGGTCGTTCAACATACCTGTCGCTCACTAACTCTAAGCTCCCCAAAAACCACTTTCTGGATACCCTTGCCCAAGAGTATGAGACAGCAGTAGGCAGCATTGATGAGCGTCTATAAGAAGGAAATTAATATTGCATATTAGTGACAGTACTTCGGGCTAGAGTGAAATTAATATAGTAACTAGTTCACAACAGCTTCATAGCAACATCTAACTTATCCAGTTATGTTTCAAGGATTACATGATTGTTGCTATAATTATCGTACAAATCATAAAACAACATAGCCTTGTTATTATTGCAATTCAAACATTTCAAACAAAATACTGTGATTCCTGTTACAACATAATTTATCAAATAAATATGTTAAAACTAAAAATTATTCATTCGCTTAAATTAAGCCACATGACTCCGCACAGTAGTGCCAGTCACCAACAAAATTGGCAACCAACCAAGAATATCAAATATTACCCAACTATTTAAATTTGAAATTGCTAAACATACACGTATAATCCGTCCATTAAAGATCTTAAAACATTTACGGGATCGAGAAGAGATAATCAACTATCAATTTCGTTTTCCTCGTCAGTTGAGTAGCATTGACCTAGTTCATGGATGCCAAAGGGACCTTTCTTCGACCAATTTTCTTTTGACATACTTTTAATTTCGCACAAGGAACTTGACACCGCACACTCACCCAATTGACGCTGCGAAAGGGCCGTAAATACCAGTCGATTCAACAATCTGTTACCCTAAACTTAATTCTAAAAAAATTTATATGTTCACCAAAAGCTGGCAATTTTGACTAAACCTGATAGGATTTGTAGGATAGATACACTGAAGGATTTGTAAACTGATAGGATTTGTTTATTGGAATTGTAACAATAAATTGATGAATTCTGACAATTCTCAGATTTAAAATGAACTCCGAATGTTAACAGTGTCGTGAGTTATCAAATCAATGGTACGTTGGAACTGTGAATGGATTATTGGATATATATACATGTAACATGTACAGTACATGTAATCTACACTTCTGCGAATAATAGGGTTCAAATAGCCATACTTGCCGCGCGGAATCCGCGAGAACCAAGTAAACATGGTCATGGGCGTATTTCAAGGCCATGGGTCAAATTAGCCAATGTTTGCAACACATAACTCAAATGTTATGTGTTTTATCGTCGCACGTTGATTGACATTGGTAAATGAAAATAGTTTCCCCACATTTTTCATTTCCACACATACGCCGCGAGTTATTCAATGTCAGGACATAGGCCGCGGAAAACAGAGTTTTTGCACCAGCGGTACTGAATCACTTTCTATCTGATTGTCCAAGGAAAATGGACAATCAGATAGATTGACCAATGGGCTCATGCGCCTAACCCGCGTGTGTCTTTTCAAAATCATATACAGATCGGCAGATATGACGCGGGTATTGTGCTGTTCTTACCCAAATGCACAGAGGCTCGTCAATCATGTAGTAGATGATCTCGGTAAATGAAAGGACGCCCGCGTCCGTGATGTTGCTGTCACTGTGCTGGGGCAGCAGCCGTTCGGAGGACAGCAGAGGCAGCTGGCCGTCCGGTGCCTGCAGGAGAGTGTCGGAGGCGGTTGCGTCATCCGTCACATTGCCCGATTTCCAGCCAGGCTGTGACGTGACTTGCGCGGCGTAGTACAGGGAGCAGGACAGAATTAGGACGCTGAAGGCCGTGTACGTTTGCAGGCTGGGCAAAGGAATTCGGTCGATGAGAATGACGGGCATTTTGAAGTCTCTGGCCGGATACGAGCCGGAACAGCAGCGAAGGAGAGGGCCGGACGGTGACGATCCAGCACCAGCATTCCTCGATTACAGCTAAGAAATTATTCACCGTGCACACATGAAAACAAGGTAGATCTGGCTTGCCTATATGGTGCGTTAATCAGTTTCTAAACACCACAGAAATCCTCCGTTACACAATATTCTCCTTGACATTACGCACTCATACGTAATCGTGTTCACATCTACTATGCGAATGTAATATAATACTATTTAGTAGATGGCGCCACCAGAAGTCGCCACCATAGACGAACCGCGAATTTCAAAATTATAGCGCACCTTAAACTAAATGATTCGTGCCTCCCTCCATGTTGTTTTTCAAAAAAAAAAAATTTAAATGTTTAAAGCAATAAACAAATGGTGTCGAGTGGCATATTGGTTAGCGTGCAGCTATCCCCGTATCACGGGTTTAATCCCGACCGACACCTTCGGAAAATTCCTACAAACGTGAGCAGTGCATATACCATACTAGAGAAATTACCCGGCTTCGCTCGAAAGTCTTAAGTCATGTCAGCAAAATGTTTTTCAAACATTTAAAATTCCCGTTCCCTCACGTATCATGGCAATGACGTAACAACACTGATTTGTAATATATTTTATAGATTTTTTTAAACGCTTTACAATTTTAATATCTAATCTGTTTAAAACACAGGACGTTCCGAATTTGTTAAATAGCTGTTAAACGATTTACAAATAGAAAATAGAAAATTTGTTCTAAAATTAGTGACTCCAAAAATGAAAAATATTCACCCATCTGATAAAATGTTTTTATTTAGAAACATAACTTTCTTCATTAGAACTACAAATTTGTTAATTTAAAAAAAAACGCGTGTGGCCAGCCTGCCCCAAACTTCACTAAAATACAACTTCCGGAAATCGCCATAATGCCACGGCGCGGCGATAATTATATCTAAATCTAAAAGGCATTTTAAAGTTCATTTTTATAGACTACAAACTTTGTATTTTAAGTAAAAACAAGCATTGGCGAAATTGACATGATTAAAAACATATTTTACAAACTGGCCTTGCAACACCTTTTCTTCATTGAGACCGGTACGCACAACTGTTCAAAGTAGTCAAAAAATATAGGAGAAATATACCTGAATTTATAAATCCATTTTTTAATCTAGCCTGAAACCTGAAAATCCTAAGCATCTAATAACTAAGCTAACTTCTGAACATGAATGTACTCAGTAGAATGGATCAAAGCAAATGCATCAGCATATAATTGCGATTATTTTATTTTAAGAGCCACCCTCTTTAGCCTTCTTGGCAGCATCGATGCGCATCCGAAAGAAACCCTTGAGAAATTCGATGCCGGGCTTGGTGAAATCTTCGTAGAACGGTAACGCCTCCTTCACTCGGTCGATCCACTTGGCCACATTGTCGTACTTGCTGCGGTCCAGCTTGATAATATCCAACGTCTCTATGGTGGTCATGAGGGAGAGGTCAGCGATGGTAACATGATTTCCGGCTGCAAATTGATTGCTCTTTAGAATGCGATCCAGCATTTCCATCTTCTCCTGCACGATCACGGCTTTAGCCGGCTCTGGGTCGTTGCCGGACAGTAGCGGGAACTAGAACAGACAGAAAAAGCAATAAAAATAATCCGCATGGCAAAGCACTATGTTGTTACAACAGACCAACCGGAAATAAACACACACAACAAAGGAAATATCTCATCCTGATTTTATATCCTGACTAATATTTATTTCATTTGGAAAATAATAAAAACTAATTAACTTTGGTAACCAATTAAAAATTGAATAAATGTCCTGTTCGTGTGAATATATATATTTTTTCCTTTAGTATTTGTTATACTCTTGAACATTTTACTCAGCCGTAAATAATAAAGATAAGGCTTCGTAATAGATGTCCAATTTTCACAATGGCTACTGTATGAAAATTGTTCTACCATAAAGTGTTTAAAAATCATAAATGTAATCGCCTCACCTACAATAACTCTAATTAATTATGAAAAAACTCACGTAATAGTCTTGCGAGCTCTTGAGCAGATTTCCAATATCAAAGTAGAGCATGTTGTTGACAGCGGCTCGACACTTCAAATCTTTCGGGTACAATTTGTCGTCCTTGGCATACTTGTCAACCAGGTATCCCATAATGGCTCGGCTGGATTTCAAAAAATTGTGCCAATTTCCATTAACGTAATGACCTTGGATGTACAAATCTATACACAATCGGTTTTGATAAGTGGCGTTTGGCAAATGAATCACACCAGCTAGCCACTTGCACAAACGTAACTTAGCGATAAGCAATGATCAACCATGAAACAACTTACATGGAAGATGAAACGGCACAAAATATTACAAAATTATTAAAACCTTCGAAATGCTACACACAAATATATTGAACAACTTGTGGCGATTTGGGAACACGCAAATAAAAACAAAAATAATTTCGATGGAACACAGTGAAGGTCGGCATACAAACCTTTCCCAGATATGAAATCCATCATCATCTAATGCGGGAATTGTGTGAGTTGGATTGATCTGGAAACGAGAAAAGTAATCGAAATTGTAGTTGTACAATTTAGAGTTATACAGTGTTCATACTAAAGTAAGTGGTAACTATCTATTTCTCGACGTCTGCGCCAGTATAAATTATAAGTGGATTTGCACGCAATTACTACGTATACGAGCACATTTTAGAAATAAAATAAAAATTCCCTTAACCAGCATCAAAATAGTTTTGAGTAAAACGTTTTGTCGTAGCCGAAAACATTTTTTGACCACTCACGGTCACAAAAATGGCGTCTCTCGATCCGCCTACTTTGGGGAGTGTGAAGTGCTGCTGACATGTGCATAGTTTCAGAATGCAAAGTCACGGTGATTCAGAGTTTTGAACCAAGACGTACATACACGTACGTATCAAGATAAAAAGGTATTATCTACAAACATGTGTTTTCAATTACACGAGACGAAGAACGTGTTTTGAAGAACAATTTCAAGGGAAAATGATCAAAAATCAGATTCGCGCAAAGTTGTTCTAAATTTTTATTTTTTGTTCCACAGACTTCCATGATACACATTTTGCAAATTTTTCGAAAATTATACTTTAAGGGACTTTGATGGATAAAAAAGCGATGCGCAAATAAAAAGGGGTCTAATTCGACTTTAATAATAAAATTACTTCAGGATGTATTTATATATTATCTTATATAACTATTCTTCAATTTAAATTTCTTTATTCAAAATCTTTTATTTAGCTCTACCCCCGTTGTTTGCCAAAACCGTTTTTTAAAAATTAAATTGTAATTGAAAATTGCATTCTAAAATACTTAATTTTAGAATGCAATTTTTAATTAAAATGGAACTTTTACACAACGCGGACTCCAAACATTAAGAAACGTGATGAGTTTGAATAAAATCGAGCTGAATTTCGGTACTCGGTCTCAGCAAAGTCCTCACGCAAATGCGCAGAAACATCGCGCCCAATTTCAATTTCCAAGAGACCCTCCGCAATTTATAAAAGTAACAAAAGTGTTGAAACAACACTTTCAAGACACGTTCCCCTCCGGGGCAGGGCGTGGTCTTTCTTTTCCTTCCTTCAAGTCGAATAACTTACGGCCAAATAAGTTTCGGTGCGGTGCTCCTGCGTGCCGAACATGTCCACGTCCTTCACTTCCAGCTCCAGACCGATCGCCCTTGCAGTGACCAGGACCGCACGACATGGTGGACTGGCCAGCTTTCCGTACAAGATGACAGGCATGTTGTCAAGAAGTATTTTTTTCTCTTTCGAAACGACACACTTCCAACAAAATCTGGCGAATTACAAAATATTAGGATATTGTAATTAGGGAAATCTGCAAATGTAAAGGTGGAGATTTAAACACCGCCGACAATTATCACGCACCTGTAGCTTGTGACGGAAATCACGGAATCGCCCTGTGGACAGGTTGGTGGTGATTCGGAGAACCTGCTGCCCTTCTACCTACCAATTTACGATTGTACCTGTTCTGAGCGGAGAAATTCCCTATCTCGCCCTATTCTAACTGGCAAATTCTAGCCAATTGCTAAATTCATCAACGTGTCATTGGTTGCTCGCTATCAGCCCAGAGAACCTCCAGCCAATAAAAATGATCTCCTCATGCAGAACCCGGT
>JAQGBY010008694.1:0-10357 GCA_034698785.1 Mycogona germanica
AGCTCTTCGTTGAACCATTTCAATTTCCCCTACAAGCCCCACATGGTGAGGATCCCAAATGGAACTGCAGTATTCGACCAAAGGTCGGACCAAGGAAAAGTATGCCACTGACTTAACCGTTCCACTGACTTGACCATTCAACACGTTTTGAATAAATCTAAGCCTAGCATTTGCCACACCAATCATCTTTTGAATTTGGGGTTTCCAATATAATTTTGGGGTCATCTGTAAACCGAGATATGTGTAATGTTGGACAACCAAGAGAGGTTTCCCAGAAAGTGAGTAGTCAAGCAGAGATCCCTAGATCTGGATGCAGTGAAAATATATAGGAGCCACTCCTCGAATCTGCGATTTTTCGGCTTACACCAGAATGCGACAGTTGATTCGATCCTATGTGACGAAGATCCTCCTGTGTAAATCGCCTATTAGACGGCAACGCGATCATACACCAGAACACCAATCGGTCAGACTAATGGATCATGTTTGTGAGAGTGCCACCATGAGACCCAGTTACTTCAATAGTGACGAAAACTATTCCAAAAGGTCACTGGCAAATCTATTTTTTGTTTTTAATCTGGTCCAGTTGTATACTGGAAAAATCAACGAGCGTGATTCAACCGTCAGATAGCGCCACACCATGTTACGTCGTCGCCCTACAAAGCGATTATGTCCGCTATGTGCTTTCGCATTTTCGTAATGCTATTTGACGAACTATGTCAAACGCCTTCGCCGTCTCAGCTGCATTCTCATGGTCGGTCTCGTTAGCCACGCTCGGTAAACTATCGCTCACAACTTAGCGATCACATCACAGGGCTTTGTTGTGTTCTTCTACCTCCAGACACAATCACCGTATTGAGGACCCAATAATAATTACGACTCATAAACTAATGAGCGGCACCATTAGAGCGGATCAGTCTGGAGAGATTCAACAAAGATGAGACTTCTCTTCAAATCATTTTTACTGGTCGAGACGAGATGCCATTTCAAGACGAGTCCGGACTGGATGAAGGGCTCAAACAAATTGTCTTGAAAACGTCTCGACGTTACAATTTGTCAAATTATATTACTCGAAACATTTTAAAAGACACCTCCTTTTACAATCGTGTACAGGAGAAAAGACTTTTCGTTTTTTAGCTTTTGAATTGAAAACATTTTTTTTTATTTATTTTTTTATTTTTTCCAATCAACTGTAGTCAACTGCACTACAGGCCATACGTCCCCCTCATAGTGCTTATGCACTGTGCGAGGGGGAACGACCAGTACCCCGGGATCGAAATTTTCGAGAGCCCGCGCCGGGAATCGAACCCGGGACCGCCGAGCCACAGCCAGTAGCAATACCGACTGGGCTACAACGAGTCGTACGAATTACTACATTATTATTAATTACATTATTATAATTAATAATGTATTAATAATGAATTAATAATGTATATTATTAATATACATTATTAATTCGACTTTTACAATTTTGTAAAACATTGGAACAGTTAACAATGGAACACTAATTCTCGTTACAAACTGGCTCAATCGTGTACAGGAGAAAATATGTCCACCATTTCTGCGAATAGCGTCATTTCCGGTATGATCGCAACGGAACAATGACATGGCATAATTTACCGCGATCCGCGAATTTTTATCTCCGCTATAATTTGGCGAAACCTTAACGTTTGTGTGTGGTCGGCATTCTGAAGGCATTTTTCCCCCATCCAAAGATCACAATTTTCTATCACTTATGCTCCTTAAAAAATAAAAGAGGTTTTTTTATTAAAAAAATACCGTAAGATACGGGACATTAGACGAATTTCTAGATAGTCCGAAATTTAAATTACTTGTGAGTACTTTGAGTGGGTAATTCATACAAGATTACATTAATCTAGATGACGACTATTTCCCTCTTTTAATTCCATTTTGTGAAATCAACCGATCATCAACAAACAGGTTTCATGAGATCCTCAGATTTTCCGGACACTCGGACGTACATCACGGTTTGAACAGCATTTAAGGCCCCCATTATTAAAGGCGGCATTTTGCCCAAAATCACCTTTTCCTAAGGATGCTTTTTCCTTTCAAGAAAAACAAACGACAATCAGTTTTGTCACCCTAAAGTGGGCCTCCCATGTTATTGTCATTGTGTGTATCGTTATACATTAGTTGCGCTGATAATGGTTTATCATTGTGGACGAAACCGGTTTAATATTAAAAGATAGTCTTTATTTTTTTTCGCCTGACATTTTAAGAAGCGATTCATGGATAAATTCACCCCCATATGCTGAACACAGCCAACGAGATAGTCATACTTCAGTAGCCCCATTTTTTAAACTTAAAATTAAAAGCTCGCACAAAGGTTATGTTATTATACAATATTTGAGTTTTTATCTGCATAGAAAATGCCCGTTCTGCAAACGGAGCTGCAAATTTATCGTTTTACGTCGTATCTTGATCCGAATGGCGATGGGGGCCGACGCAAACGTAAATAGCTACTCAATCCGGATTGGATTATAATTCTGTGGCAACGGAGCATGTCAAAAAAATATATATTGGAATATATTTTTTAAAATATGAGAGGTCATTGTACAGGCGATGAGCGAGACGTTTTTCCTCGATGCTACCTACGCGCCCACGTTTTCATAAATATGCCTATTTATTTTCTGATAAAGGAACAACTGATAAATACTTATATATGCACGAACAACTTCTTGAGATCCAGTGCACTAGCTTGACTGTAAAAGAGAAAGTGATCATCCACCGATTACCGGACTTAAGAATCGATAACAGTTCAAATAATGAAACACAATGTTTGCTTGTTCTAGTCAATTTTGTGAACAGGTTTACATGAAAATGTTCACGAAAATTCTGTAAAAGTGACTCGTTTTGGTTGCGAGTCGCAAGAAGATATAAACTCGTAAATAAATAGTGACGGAAGTCGAAATACTCGACATGTGGTTACCATTTACCCCCCTTAATAATTTAATTTCAACCAGGAATGTTGATAATCAAGTTGGAAAAGGATCGTCAGACAACAAGTTTTCCAGGACACCTTACTGTGGGGACACACGAGAGTCAATTGGTAAATTTGTACGCGCCCCACCTGGATGAATGTCGAAATTCCCAATTGAAATACAGAGCGAGCTGACGCAGCGAAATCTTTAATACAACCTCTTGAGCGTGAAGAAAGCGAGAAAGCTCAAAGCACACACACACACACGGCCGCCGAATTTAAAAAAATAAATTTCTATAATGGTGGAAACCCCCTGCTATTTTATTAATGGTTCTCGCTATTTAATGCAACGACCCAGGAAGAGGCGAGGCAAAATCAAAAAGTAATGGCACCCACTAAATCGATTTAACACTGCAAATCAAATCGTCTTTATGTAAGACGCCGATTCCATGAATCGGAATGAACGATCCGGAATAAGATTAAAATGATTGACAACACTTATTTGCGACAGCCGATCTTTTTCTCTAGAGATTGGTTTTTCGGTAGGAACTTTTCGATTCTACCCCGCAGAGGGGCGCAACAATCGCGAATTACAATAATTATATACAGTTTCATGCCATACAATCGTATATTGATAAGTGCCGAGAAATCGTGGGGTATCATTATATATGGGGGACCCCTATCAATTGCTTTAGGGGATAGATTCGAAAGTTTTATCTTTCGCTTTTTAAAATACGTATTTATCTTGCACCAAAAAATGTTTTATATCAATGCACAGTGAGGGTCGGAGATTGCAAGAGCAATAAAAAAAAAAGTATCGCAGTACACAACGTGGGGTCGAAAACATAGGAAATTTGGAAGTTTATGTTTTCGGTCATTGAGTACGTCAAAATTAGGGTTTGAAAGCCTAACCATGTGTATTAAGTTTCCTTCTCTAGAGGCCATCATCGCTAACATTTATAATGCCAAGTTAGGGGTTAATTCTCGCAACGTCGACTACACTTTTAAAAAATGGCCTCCTCATTTTTGTCTCGAATCAAGAGGGTGCTAAAACCGTTTTTATTGGATCATTTAACGTGGCTAATTCAAACGAATATATGAAAGAGAATGTTTCCTTATTAACAAATATAATTATTTTCAGAAAAATCAAAAGCGACGACATAGAGCGACATTGACCGAAATTGGCGAAAGGAGTTCAATTCAAGGAGGTGAACACCTCATAATTTTGTAGTGAAGATTCTTAATTTATCTTCGAGAAGATGTTTAAAATTTTATGTTTAAACTTTCTTCGTTGCCGAGTTTCTAATTGTAGTTCTGCAATTTAGTTAAAAGAGACTTGCGCGATTTGCGCCAATCGTCTTCAAATTTGTTCATTAGAAAACAGGTTATTGGCAAAAAGGTGGACTCATTGTGCCGGATGCTAATCTCACTTGGTCAGAGAATCGGTGAATAATTTACAAATCCTTTTTTGGACTCTTGAGGTATCTACATGTTGGATTTAGGAGCAGTTGCGCTCGCGTTCGTCACCCTTTTCTCCGAGAATGTCTCCTCGTCTGAAGTCGCCGATCGTCAGTCTCCATTATTGCCAGTGTGACAGCAGTTAAAGGAATGTCGAGATTTCTTAATGGGGCTGCAAAGAGCGAGCCGAACAACTTGAAGGCAGCCAGGATGCAACATATTTTTTATTTATTTATTAACCGGATAACATTTTTTTTCTTCAATTTTCCACTCGATCATATTTGAAAGCTCAGCTCAGCAGAAGTTACAACAACAGGAGAAGATCGGCTCCTTAGGAGCTTGTAATCAGTGTAAATCAAACTTTACAGTGTAGCGCATTAGCCTGGGAGCAGGAGCAAATCCGCACACGACAAACGATGAATTTACTTCGTTTATTAAAATTATATTTTCAATTCACGATATTCTTTAATTAACGATGGTAGCGATCAATCACAATCGACAGTTCTACGATAGATTCACACGCAAAGGTTGGCTCTACACTGATAAACTGACTAGATTTTACGAAACTCCTAATGAAGAGTTTTTTGTGCATGTAAAAGTGTAAGTGTTTATCCACACACACACCATTGAAATCATTCAGACATGATCGATGTTTGTCAAAATTGCTCTTGGCTCGTCACGAATCGAAACTTTCAAATTAGAAGCAACTTTGTTTCTCGAATCTATCTGTCATGGTGGTGGTGTCTTGCAGCCACCACCGCTAGGACGCAATCTTGCACAAACGTCATTAAATATTGGAGCGGCGACCGGACACTTTCATTGACCTCCCCCGCTGTCTTATCTCACCCCTCCTTCCGTCTCGGCACCTTCCCACCCCCAACCCGTGCGACCCAGCGCGGCGTTCTATCAGATATCTCGCGCCCTCCTCTTGTAGTACCTCTGCGTGACCATCGTCTGGAGGCTCCTCAGAACCCGCGTCCTCCTATGTGGACATTGAAAGTGTTGCACAAACAAAGTCTACAAAAAACAAACCAAACTTTATATTCTTTCCATTTAATTAATTTCTTCCTAATTATCGGTCAAATCTTTCGGCCCTTACCAACAACAATCATATTTAAAGTCATACTACAAAAATTGCCTGCTCTTCTCCGGTCGCTCGCTCTCGCTTCGACGTTTGACAATTTAATATTATATCTAACCTTTCTAAAAAAAAAAAGGAGAATGTATTTTCTCCCTATAATATATCCCTATAATAGTACTCTACACTTAGATATTAATTGAATAATAATTCGAAATTCGGAATCTAGTGTATCTGGCATCACTGGTATCACGTGAACAGCGCACGCGAGAGCGACAGCGCCATTTTGGTCAAGTCAACACGCCATATTGGAATTTCGCTTTTTAATGGCAATGCTTAAAACTTCAACGACTGATATCTCGAGAAATACGCAACATCGAGATCTGAAATAAATTGCATTTGTCTACCAATCTGAGAAACTATCTACTGATCAAATTTAATTCAATTTCGTTGAGCCGTTCGTAAGTAAACGCCCGAACAGACAGATTAATTGTAATTGTAATTGTAATTAAAGAAGACTGTGACTCGTACTTCAACTCCTATTTCCCCAGAGTGTGTCGACAGTGGAATTGCCTAAATGAGTCTCAAGTAAAGAGCCTGTTAGGATAGGACAACCACACCTTTGTCCTTAACTGGTCGTTTGACCCCCATAGGCCCCATAATAGAAGAGGGGCGATAGCCATGAAGTCCATGGCAAACGAGTACGGCGTCGATTTTGACGTCATTGTACCTTGCGTCGCATCTGCTGAATCTGTGTGAAGTCATATATATTTTTTTTAGAAACATCCACCAGGTGATCAGGTAATGCCCATATATATACCGGTATTTGAACTTATTATATAGTTAAACTTAGTTTGATTGCTTCTTTCCCCTTTATCCTTGTGCATCAGGAGGACATCTGTGTTGTCTGCCTCTGTCCGTTCGCTGTATCTGCGAAACGTGCGACAATGTCATAGGCCGGTGAACTCGTTGCTCGCGTTCTGTTCGCGGCTCATCATCGACAGGTACAACCGTGGACAGGCAACATCTGCAGTTACAGTTCGGCATCGCCTCAAATAGGTCGCACCAATTCTCAGTCGCCTCCGAACACAACCAACCTCCTTGGCGCCGAGCACTCCCACATACACTACATGTAGTTATTATACCTGTATAGGTGAGCTCGCGTTTGAAAAAGGGGTTTCTGTTGATGGTCTACTTGTGGACTTTTGAGAACTCCACCACGCGTGTGACTGACTCAACCGGCACGATATCATTTCCTTCCACTAATAACGTACGCATTTTTTAAAGACTGCTTAAGAAAAAGATTGAAAATGTGGTTCTGATCGCGAATGTCAACTTCGTCGTTGACAGAAAATTGACAACGGACTATTGTTGTACGAGGTCGACCAATGTGAAAAGAGACAATGCATCGTTGGTGTCGTTTTTAAACAATGTTCGCGTTTTTGTATTCATCGGCAATGAAAGTAAATCACAAAAAATAAAATAGAAAAGAACATCGAAATAGAAGAGTTCAATGGCTGACGTCTTCTTCATCAGTATGTTACAGTATATGTGTGGAATGTCAGAAAAGCCTTTGACAAAGAGTGTCATTCGCGCGGATTGTGCTTTTTCTTTTGGAAGCCGTTTGTTCGTTTGATGGTGCCGCGATTCCGCGAGAGACAGAAAAAAGGCGGGAACAATCCTTTTTAGACATGAACGTGTTCTGTAACGTTTCGGATTGTTTTTTCAATTTGGAACGCGTTCATCTTGGATGAGATTGGTCGAAACTTCCAACGAACATAAAATAGGCTTTGCTTTGTCTTCATAAATAGGTAAGTTAAAAAAGTTTCATGGGAATTCTCAATTGCTGTATTCGGTGAACTATAAAAAACTATCAGGTTTAACAGTGCAATTCATTTGTAATGTAAGAATGTAAATGAACGAAAATGAAAAATATAACTAATTTGTAAATAAGCCAACTTATTTTTAAAAATAGATTAATTACAATTGATATAAATTATTTTTTAGCATGTTCATAAATATGTTTGCTACCAGTTTCTATAAACGTATAATATATTTTCCGTAAGATAAGAGAAAATATCATTAATAAATTTGGTGAACGCACCGCCATCTTAAGTACGCCCCCTCCTCCTCCATTCCCAAGTTCAACCCTATTCCTCTCTTTCGTATTCTATTTTTTTCTTCTTTTAATGACTCCGCCATTTTTCTACTTTCGCTTTCCACGATCGGTTCATTTCGTCCCGAGTATTCACACGCAGGTAGTAAAGACCTACCTAAGTGTGTGAAGGCCTGCGCAAGTCGGGGAGCAAAGAGGTTGAACATAAAAGATAACTATCTGAGAGACACGACGTCTTTAGGGGGTTCTTAAGAGATTTTTGTTATCTTGGTCGCTATATATTTGTCCAACCGGAAGGATGAATTCGACGAATTCAAAATCTAGCATTTGACGGTGCTCGACATTTGAACATGTGAAAATCCTGGCTTGGTACAAGCATCAGAAATTTCGGAATTTGAATAGAAAGTGGACCCCCCCTTACATTTTGTAACGTTAATTTATTGTTCTCAATATTCACTATTACATCATTTTAACTCTTAAGCTATATAATATTTAACAATTCGCGAAAACGAGCTATGAAACGCATCAAGTGATTTGTAAAGATTATTAAGAACATTTTCAAAGCATTTGATTCAATTCTAGCCGTAACTGCGAAACTCAATTTACTTTCTCACAATTTCCAACTCTAAAGTAAATATTTCCGGTGTTCGTCACATCTTTACGCCATTACTAGGGTCATCAGGTAACTGAACAGTGTGACCAGATTGTCTCCCGTTTTGCCCCCCAATGGTGGTTCGGTTCGTTTGCAGAAGCGAGAGAAAGAGAGAGAGAGGTGGATGGAAAAACAGAACGAAAACTCTTTTGCATCTCTCCGCTCTCTCTCCAGCCGCAGACTTGACCATGAAAACTTTCCTTCAGTCGTTGTTAGGTAATCAGTAACGACCAGGTAGTCAGCATTGGTCTGCCGAAGCAGACAGTCGAGCAAAGAGGCTGGTGAGAAGACCGGCTTCGAGAATGGTGAGGTGCTCGCGAAGATGACCGCGAATCGCATTCTTCAACCGGGACAGAAAGAGATCCTGCTTTTTTTCTCCCTCCGCTGCTCGCGTCCTCTCAAGACACGGGCAATACGGAATCGTCAAACCCGACGGCTGACGACGGACATCTTGGAAAATATCGGGAAATGGTTTGTGCAAAACCGACAATGCAGTTAATTCGTTTGACTTAAGAGGACTCCTGACTTAATTGCTTCATCCACGAAGACAATAAGGAAAGGTGCAAAACAGACACTGTCGTGGTGATGACCAGGGTGATGACTATTTCAACAGGTGTGTGACTCCATAGGAACATCAACATCGGTATTTTAAGAAACTTTAAAGATACAAAGACGTCTTTTTAAAAAAAATTCTTTACGTCTGCTGGATTTTGTGATGGCTGTTCTTTCTTGTCTGAACGCGATAACGTTTGAGGACCATGTGTCAATACAAATTCGACACGCTGTTGGTGCAATTTGTCCGGAGGACCATTACGCGGTTCACCTACGGAATTGTTAATACTTTTTTAATTAATTTTTGTGCTGTGAATCAGTTCTTCGAGTCGGCGCCAATGAACCTTTTACTTAAACTGTTATAAGAGCTGCTCAAGTTGGAGTTTCCTTTTGCCCATTGGGCGTGTGGATGAGTACCGGGGAAGCCTCATGGTTGCTTGGATCATTTTTTCTTCCCGACAAGATTTGCTCGTGAGTCACTTTTCTGTCTTCAATTTTTGTTTATGAATCAGTGCGACTGCGGACCAACCGCAATCTAAAGTCGTGATAACTGGGACAAACAATTACGAGCTACAGTAGTTAAAAATGTGATTGTTGCTAAATCTCATAAAGCGGCGTTTACACTGGAGTAGATTGGCTCATAAGAAGCCGATTATTACGGTGTAAACCACGCTTTAAAGTGGCAATAATTTGATAGGTATGGAAACAGTGAGTGCAAACAATTACTTTGACTGAGCAAAATTTGAGTTATTGAGACCTACGTCAATCGAATTGATTGGAGTGTCTGTTTACGGATCAAAGAGTTGCGTGTTCGAATCCGAACCAAATCGCCCAATACACATATAGTAAATAAATCCAGGGCGAAGGGACGTTACGTTATTCTTTAACAAACACTATTTTATAATCTTCTTTGAACAAAACACGACT
The DNA here is from genome assembly GCA_034698785.1 of Mycogona germanica. Lineage (NCBI taxonomy): Eukaryota > Metazoa > Arthropoda > Diplopoda > Chordeumatida > Chordeumatidae > Mycogona > Mycogona germanica. Next base: position 9,722 of record JAQGBY010008694.1, read on the forward strand.
CCCCAAAATTATTTCTGAAAGGATTATCTTTTTAGGGATACGTTTGAAAAAAGTCTTGTTCGCGTTAATTTCAATTTTTGTTCAAATAAACACAAACCTGGAAGATTGTATACAAAATGGTGGACGTCAGCTCAAACTGTGTAAATATATACGAGCATTGATTTTCGTGTTGGCTGCGCTCTACCAATACAACAGGTTGTTTGCCAACAATAGTAATTTGGGAGGTCACTAAACGCCTTGCAGAACTCCTTCATATCCTCCTGTGACCCGCGTTGCGATTACAGTGACCACGACGCCGATAAATTTATTCACATTTTTATTGCTTTATTCGAAATTGTTTTTTATTTATTACCGCATCAATTCCCAGTTTTTAAATAATATTTCTACCTTCCGAGATATTCGCGATAACGCTCGTTTGCTCTTCATTGGAATTTTGAAATCTTTGTACTTTGTACATGTAACTTGAGTTTCCTGTTGTGAGCAATATCACTGGTTAATGGCACCACACAAAGTCATTGATTTCATTGTCTGTCTTCTGTGGTCGATTAAAAAATTAATGAAATAAAATATTCATAATAAATTCATAATGAACTAGTCTCCGGGACAGCACCGGACGAAAAAAGACGACCAGAGTCG
>JAQGBY010008695.1:0-10356 GCA_034698785.1 Mycogona germanica
AACGACCAAGGCAAGAAAATTCGGAAGGAAACGAGATTTTACTGTCCAGCATGTGATGTCGGATTGTGCATTGATCCATGCTTCGAGCTGTACCACACCCGGGCCAGCTTGTGACAGGTAAGACCGCCATCATGTTACCTTTCGAAATTGCCAGCTGTCATGTGTCTAGGGCCATTAGATCAAAAGTTATGATTTTTTTTTGGAAAAATACCAGATTTCCAAAATTAATTCGCCGGTGGCATGTCGCACATTGCAAAAATAACTCGCCGGCTAAAGGGTTAAAGATCCCTTGCTAAACACAGGTTCTTGCTTAATCCTGGGTTTTGGCACCATTTATGTTACACCTACTGAAGTGACAATTGCATTTAGCATGCACACAAAGTTGGATAAGACTAAAAGTGTACTAGGTTCCAAGTCTCCCAACCAATCAATCATGCAAGTTTGACAACCATCAAAACTCAGTCAACAATTTTATTGAAGTTAGTAATTTAATCAAATCAATTTGTTTATTTCTTATAATTATGATTCATGTTTAAAAAATGATTTTAAGTTGAAAAGGCTTAGACAATTTTCCAGACAGATGCAGTAGTTAATTAATAACAGAAATACTAAAGAACCAGCAAAGTTATACAACATGATAGGAATCAGTAGAACATATCCATTGGGCAACAGCAACCGGATATCATCAGCAATTGGACACCATCAGCAGTTGGACATCATCAGCAACAGCTTATGGATAGCAACAGCTTTTGGATAGCAATAGCTTGTGGACAGCAACAGCTTATGGATAGCAACAGCTTTTGGATAGCAACAGCTTATGGACAGCAACAGCTTTTGGATAGCAACAGCTTATGGACAGCAACAGCTTGGCTCCTCTTTGCCTCCCCTACTGGACTGGGATGACCCAACTAGTAATTTGCTATAATTAGCAAACCCAGCCAGAGGTTTGGACCGCAGACAGCAACTGGACTCTAAGAGAATCCCTGGAACATAACTTGTGCATCTGCTGGTGTCTCTATATCAAAAGTCATCTGCAACAATTATTTGTGATTGGCCAGATCATTTGCCAAATTCTGCATATTAATTAGTTGTTCATAGCATAGTGTTACCCTTTAATTTTAAACTCCTCCCCTTTTGTTAGTGGTGCCCTCTAGTTTAATAATTTTGTCCCATTCATTATCATTACAGTCCAGTTGTTCTTTCAACTTTAATTTATTTGTGCACACTGCATTGCACGGATCAATGCAATTAATTTGCATATTTTATCGCTAAATCAGTCTCATTTGTTTTGCAGTGGAAAAACGTGAACCTGCATTGCAAGGGGGCATTCAATAATTGAGAACCCGCATTGCAGGGCACGCCCAAAAATACTGGCTAATGTGCAGGGTTCTTTTAATAATTTGTGTTAATGAGCAGGCCTGGCTATAGGCCCAATGTCTTGCACATTACAGATATGCCAGATGGTATTTGGTGGAGTGAGTAATATCGAATAAGGCAACTGATTTATGTATTGGGTTTGTTAGTTGGTCCACCTGGTTTAAAGTGGAGTTGTCAGGCACGAGGCTGCCCCTCGATAAGTGGTTAGGTTAGGCGCTGTCATTGCTTGCTTTGCATAGTTAGTAATCCGATAACACAGTTTACATAATAAACAACATAACAGTTAAGAAGATTACATGTGGCATAGATTCATAACCCAAATTGAATATAAGCAAAGAACACAATTTATTAAAATATCCTGTTTATTAAATAAATAATACTAACTCCTTTGTGGTGTGACTGGGGGTTATCTGCTGGCTCCCCACTTTACATTGGCAAGTAGATTACTAGGATGCTGGTGTCCATGCTGCCGTGGACAGTGGTTGTCAGGTCGTCATGATTAATCACCTGTACCCATGGTGAGATCTGTTGAGATTTGCAATAAATTTGAGTAAAATTAGTAATGACTTTACACAATAATCACCTAAATTATCGCTTTAATTGGTAATTGGTCGCAGTAAATTAATTTAAATCATCGGGTTATGTTGCCTTCTGTAATTGAATCTCATATTTGCAATTTTACACTTTAACAGTTGTTGGTGAAATTGGTTAAGCTGCCTGCCTTTGGGAGCTTTATGACTGTCCTGGTCATTCATTCTCTCAAACCAGGATATGAGTTACAGTTCACCATCTTCGTTTTTAAAATTAAAAATTGCTCATTTTTGAATAAGTCTATGTTCGGCCACAAAATAATTGAACCTTTTGCCCTTGAGAGTGTTGCACTTTAATTGTGCTTACTTGTAATTGTGCCAAAACCTAGATTAGCTATTAGCTGTATCTGCAATTTATTGTTAACCTCTCGGGTTCTTAATCGAGGATTAATTTGTTAAAAGTGTGTTTAGATTTTCATAAGTATATGTCTATTGATTCCAACAACATTTAAGTGTTGTCTCAACGCACGATTTTCACTTGTGTTTGAATATTGAGGGCTTGGGTGTTGCCTGCTCATTAGTATGATTCAGAGGAAGTGCTACTTTGAAAGCCTTGTACTTAAGTGACTTCAGATCACATTTAGAATACAAATATTTCACATAGAATTCAGTGTTTGATGATTCAGGAATATATCATTCTCGTGCGTCGAATCTTTGCCTAAGTTTAAACTTTTATTAATTCACCTGGTTTTTAAGATTCGAGTTTAATCATTTTGTGTTCTCAGGTTCACCTATTTTGTGATTAAGAATTTAGTTATTGCTTAAAGTTTGCTAATGGATGTTTAAGTTCTAGTTTTGGATTTTAATGTTTAGAAGTGTGTTAATAGTATTGATAAAAGTTCTATATGTTAAAGCTTCGAATAAATATTGTTACCATTGCAAAGGTGGGTTGTCAATGATATGTCTTGCATTAATGCTGATTGGCGTTGATTAACTAACTCATCCTTCTATATATTTCTCATAGTTTAATACCTGCACTTATTCATAATTTACCTAAATCCTTAGTGTATGTGTAAAAAATACTTAGTGTATGTGTAACAGCCTGGTTGGTCTAATTTTTGTGTTTTCTGTGGTGGGCTGGTTTAATGACCAGCCACCACAGATGACTGGTCACCAGTGTCTGCAGTAGCCACCTAGTGGCCAGTTTTGGCTACTGGGTGGCTATTGCAGTCTGCTTCTGCTGTCTGCACAAGGGGTTGGGCCTCTAGTGGTTGTTTTATGCAACTGGCTTCCAACAGCAGGAAGTCAGTTTGCTCTTCCATTTTGGATTTCCTTTCTGAATGATGGTTGGAGAAGAAGGTGGTGCTGTTGTTCTGAGTCTTGGTTGCTGTTCTGCTGTTCTGGCTGTTTGGATTTGTGCCTGGTTTCTTCTGTTCTCCTGTGGCCATTCATCTGAGGGTAGAGGAGTGCAATTTGGTGAGTAGTGATGTTTTCTTTTATTGTATTGTGGCTGGGGTGTGTGTGCATTGTAGGTCTAGACCTTAGGCTGAGGCATAGGTTTGGGCTTAGGAGGTTTTTGTAGTTGCTATGGTGTAGAGTGGGATTTAATTTGTAAGATCTTTTGTTAGTGTATTTGGGTTGTAGGCTAGGTTTTTCTCACTTTCTTCTGGTCATTTTGGAGTGAAATCCAAGATGGCTGCCCAGTCTCTGTGACTGGGGGTGGGAAGGAGAGGCCTAGATCTGCATTAACATTAGGCCTGCTCTTTGTGCACACTCTTTGCCACAATATGTAACATCCCCTAGTTCAGTAGGCCTACCAATTTGGGTGTTGTTGAACAACACCCAGATTGGTATTGGTGTCAGGACTGTTTGGGGCTTGGTTATTGTAACGGCACACACACACTCACACAACATAGACAGAACACACAACATCGAGGAGGACGATACAAAGCTAAGTGGAGAGTAAGCCACCTAGCAAGGTCGGAGAGCAACAGCAGATTGCCAGAAGTCGTCATCACAGACGGCCACAACCTACCCACAAGGGTTCCGATCTCGATGTTTCATATATGTTTGTGAATTATAATGCTCATAATAATGTGCTCAATAAATCTCTGACTTCATTATCCAATTGTGTGCGACTCTTTCTGGATAAGTTTCATCACAATTCCATGGCACAGTCGACAATCGAACACTGTGATGAGTTTGCTAGCTCCGGCTTGTGATCTCGCCTCAACCACGCCAACGGCCACACGACAATTACAAATCCTAAGTCATCACTAAGTCTACTAGTCTTCATATCAAATCAATCCATCAGCGAGTATACACCATTCAACTGGAAATTTTCCCACATCGTGAGTCTAATAATTTGAGCAAAAACAATTTACAAAGATACTTGCATAAAGTTTCACCATCTAGGCCTCGCAGGTGGGGAACCAAGCAAAGGAGATAATCCATGCACGTCCACACAATCCATCATTCCAATGATCAATGAACAAATATGCAGCGAAATGTGCAATATTCTTAGTGGCCCCACAATCATTTTTAAATTTAACTGAGTGTTGAACCATTATTAAACAACTGGAACAACAAGGGCAAGCACGTAGCATCCATTGCTCTATTAAACAATTATTATTAACTATTAATTATTCATTATAACAATGTCGTTTTGACGTCACTGGGCACCATCACAAAGGGGTGAGCCCAGAAAGGGGGTTGCTAGTCACACCAAAGGCTTCACAGTACGCATCAGGTGACTCCAGTGAACCTCAGCACACCTACCTCTGGTCCAGACAGCCAGCACCAGATTCACCCCAAAATTTCAAATGGATGGCAACAGGAACATCAGTTACGAAAACGTCTAGGATTGGAAGCGTCAACAACGAAAATGACATTGACACTTACTGTCACACACGAGAAAGTCACCAACAAGAACAGTCACCCAAAAGAAATGTCAAAGTTTAAAACGACAACAATAGGAACGTCAGTTACGAAAACATCAAGGATTGGAAGCGTCAACAACGAAAGTGACATTGACACTTACTGTCACGCACCAGAAAGTCACCAACAAGAACAATCGCCCAAAATAAACGTCAAAGTTTAAAACGACAACAGGAATGTCAGTTATGATAATGTCGAGGATTGGAAGCGTCAACAACGAAAATGACATTGACACTTACTGTCACGCACCAGAAAGTCACCAACAAGAACAGTCACCCAAAATAAACGTCAAAGTTAAAATGACAACAACAAGTATGTCAGATACAACATCGATGATTGGAAGCTTCAACAACAAAAAGACATCGCATACAGTGTTTCAGTTCAGTGCATCACATACAAGTTCACACCAGCATTTTGATGCGAACCAGCAGAACAAAAGTAGTAAATAACTTTAGTGTGGATCAACATTTTACACATCACAAGATGTTTCAGGCAGTTTTCACACAAATTCAGACAATTTTGAAACCCTGTGCTCCCAAATAAAATTAAATAAATTCAATTTACATTTTGATGTGGACCAGCAGCACAAACGTCATTAATAACGATAGTGCGGATTGACATTTTTACACATCACAAGACGTTTCAGGCTGTTGCCCACCAAAATTAGAACTATATTGAAACTAAACAATTTGCAATTTAAACAAAAAAAATCAACAAACAAGCAATAAACAAGCAGCCATCGCATATTGAATCAAACATTCCATTCACCATTGTGCATTTCTTCTGTATTTCAAGTGCACCTGTGCACACATTTCCCATTTAATTTTATCGACACCATTAAATAATTAATTAATTTATTGCAATATTTTCTTGGATAATTATATGGTTTTATGTGTGTTTATGTCATAAATTCTATGTCACTTTTATGTGTTTTTAGGTTGTATTACACCAGCATCTGATATCATTACCATTTAAAGGTGCAGCTGCTTCCTGTGATTACTCTCACCAGTGCTATTAATCTCACATTTGTCATACTTCATTTAATCATTGTAGGTTATTTATCAGTGTCAAAAATTGTCAGTTAATCACTCACAAATTTACTACTCATGACTTTCTGATTTCAGACAAGCACATGACCATCAAATAGAGGCTTCCTATTATTGTTATTAACCACATTCATACTCATAATGGCCGATGATAACATGAAACAATTTTGGCATCTGGGCACGGAACGAAAGCACTATGAAATCTTCATGCTGGATGCCATCAGAGCCGAGCCATTTCAGGAACCAACTATCTGCCGTTGGAATGAGGATGTCACCAACAGGGTTCAATGCAAAGGCGAAACAATATCTGCTTATGCCAGTAACAAGCTGGAACTGCTCAAACGTCCACCACTAGGAGATGCCCTGCAAATACATGACATTGTTGGATACATTACCACAGGCATCAGCGATTTCCATGTATGCAAGGCCATCATGGGACATTCATTCCTAGAAGTCAATGATCTATTTGCCTTTATCGCGGAGATTGACAGAGATCCGACCATGCAGTTGGCAGTGGTGCAGAACAGCTCCACAACTACACCACAGGAAGTGGCGGCCACTTCATGTTCATGGTGCAGCACACCAGACACAGGACAAAAAATCAAATGCAAGTCAAGCAAGTAATGATGACCAAAAACCCAATGACAGGCCTAACTCAACATGGCCACTGAAGACTACAAGACCAACAGCACGCACTTTTAAACCATGCCCAAGATGTGGTAGCACACCACACGGAGTGTGGCGTTGCACTGTAGACTGCCCCCGGTGTGGCAAGCCTGGCCATTCATCATGCCAATGTGAAGAAAACAATCCACAAGCACCCATCAGTGAGACATTCAAGTAGACCTCACCAACATTGTGCATCCTACAACCCACACGCATTGATAGCGCATGCCAGTAGTGCATAGCACAATGTTCAATAACCAATAGGTGGAAGCAATGATTGACAGTGGATGTCAAAGGTCCATCGTCGACGCTAACTGTGTTCCATCATCTGTGCATCTCTATCCATACAAAGGGAGACCACTCCAGCTCCTCAAAAATGTGTGCATGCCCATTGGTCAGGTTGATCTCCCAGTAGCAGTAGGCACATTTGAAATCATTTTAGGAGGGGTTGCATTCATCCAGCAGCCACCCCTGACAGTCATTCTAGGAGCAGACTGGAGACAAGCATTAGGGATCAAGTTCAGTATAGAGCCTAATGGAGAGGTGGAAATTGTCAAGTCCACCATGGATCCAACTAAATGGAAAACAACAGGAGACCACAACAGCCTGGGCAACCTCAATGGCTGCATCATCCTCGAACAACCCAAAGACTCGAGGACGTTCCTGCAAGAAGCAGCAGTAGCACATCAACAACAGTTTGGCCCACAGGTATCCCCAGCACAGGCAGCACGATTTCTCACAATTGTCATGCAACACCATGCAGCATTTTTAGCACCTCACAATGAACTGGGGCACTGCCCAGACATAGAGCACTCAATTCACCTTCGTGATGACATCCCTGTATCTTGCCACCCTTATCGGCACTCACAAGAAGCTCAGAGGTTCATTATGTCACAGATTATGACATGGCAAGACCTAGGCATTGTCACTCCAACGCGATCAGAGTATGCTGCACTAGTGGTGGTAGTGGAGCAACCATTACACCCATCCACCCCTTGTGCGACTGGCTATTGACTACACGGGACTCAATAGAAAACTTGTGAGACAGCTTCCCGGCCCAACATATCGATGATGTTGTCGACAGATTAGTCAGCAGACGTGCACAATTTTTTACCATCATGGTTGTGAAGACAGCATTCATGACCATTTCTATTCGCAAAAGTGACCAACACAAAACAGCATTCATAACACAAGATGGTCTTTATGAATTCCTTAGAATGTCCTTCGGTCTGGCTACAGCTCCAGCAACACTGCAACAAGTGATGAATGCAACATTTCAGGGAGCTCACAACACAGTCACATACATGGATGATATTGGGCAATCCAACACAACAGTGGAGGCACTACTTGATCAATTAGAGGTTGCCCTAACCAGACTCGCTTCAGCAGGCCTGCGCATTTCCTTAGCTAAATGTCAAATGCTCTGCACAGAGGTAGCTTTTCTTGGGTACCAGATCCAAGCAGAGTCACAGTCATAGACAGGTACACTAAATTCACATCTAAAACAGCTGCAAAATCATTTACTGCATTTGCATCCCATTATCGTCGCTTCATCGAAGGCTTCGCCAGAATTGCAAGACCAATCAACAATGCAGTAAACACCATTCCATTTGTCTGGACAGATGATGCTGAAGCAGCGGTGACTGTCCTCCGAGCATGACTAAAATCTCCACCCATTCTTGGACACTTTTATGACTGCCATCCCACAGAAGTATGGATAGATGCATCACTTACAGGATTAGGAGCAGTTCTCATACAACACCAAGATGGCAAAGAAGTTACCATCATGTTTGCTAGTCACTCTCTTAGCAAGTCAGAACGAAACACTCACATTAATGAGCTTGAAAGTCTCGCAGTACACTGGCCAAAGCTACAACAATGGCCAAAGCTACTCAGCGCTATTATTGGCGCACCATGCCAACAGACACCATAGAGTATGTCAAAGAATGCCACACATGCAAGGTTCTCAACCCCAGAACAGCCAGATGCATTGGTAATCTCAGTGCACGCTACATATTGCACATACACGCACATATTGCTCATGGTTGACCACACCACATGATACCTATTCACAACAGCGTTGCGGATGTCAGCTCCAAACACATCATCCAAGCTCTACAAACAAAAGTCATCGATGTAGCCGATCCTCCAGATATGGTTGTCACAGGGCTTGTGTCACAAGAAATGAAAACAGTATTTTGACAACTAGGCAAACGGTCCAGGTCATCACCACCATATTTTGCCGAATCTAATGGCATTGTGGAATGCTCAGTAGCCACAGTCACAGCAGCATTGCGCAAACACATGCACGGAGAAGACACCAACCAATGGGCTAGACACCTTCCAGCCATAACTCTGGCGATCAATGCCAGCAGACATGCAACCCTCAAGTACACACCATTCTTTTTGTTATACGGTTTCGAGCCACGACTCACCAACAAGGTGTTCTTGGGTGCAGCAGATGACCAGAGATCCACAGAAGACAGACTCAGCCAACTAAAAGCAAGTAGGGATGCCGCAATGGACAATGCAGTGAGCCGAGGCATTTTGCAGAGAGAAGTTGTCAACCAACACCGACGAGATCTGGTATACGCACCTGGGGATCACATTTGGGTGATCAATGAGGCCCGTGCCACCAAATTAGATCCTGTTTATGAAGATTGTCCATACACGGTTGAAGAAGTACTTGGCAACACAGTCTACAAAGTCACAAAAACTCTAGACGATGGATCAAAACAATCACGCAAGGTGCATGCAGCACAAACACGCCCATTATTTCGCAGACTGGATGACCTCGAAATACTCATAAGAGAAGAGCAACAACCACCCAACAACTACATGGACAGCCTAGATGATGGACACATTGATGCGTTATTTCATCAAGCAGGTCCAGAGACACCCACACAACCAGAGGACACAGTACAAGAAAGAATGTCCGATGACCAACAACCAGACATACCTGAAAGGCATCTACCCACTCAACCCATCCGTCATTCTGGCAGGACCATCACACGCCCGGCACGCTTCCATGAGGAATCAAAGAGACTTGAGCCTGATAGAGGAGGTCATGTAATGGCACACACACACTCACACAACATAGACAGAACACAGAAAATTGAGGAGGAGCTACATAGCTAAGTGGAGAGTAAGCCACCTAGCAAGGTCGGAGAGCAACAGCAGATTGCCAGAAGTCATCATCACAGATGGCCGCAACCTACCCACAAGGGTTCCGATCTCAATGTTTCATATATGTTTGTGAATTATAATGCTCGTAATAATGTGCTCAATAAATCTCTGATTTCATTATCCAATCGTGTGTGACTCTTTCTGGATAAGTTTCATCACAATTGCAGTTTTTTAGTCATTTAATTGTCAATAAACAATAATCAATAATCCATAAAATTCAAAAAAAAAACAGTCTCGTCACTGCGCAAGGCCATGCCTGTCGGCAGCGCCGAAACAGTATTGTCGGCGCACTTTGCTGATTTTTCCCGCCTCTCCCAAAACTCCCCTAGTCATGGGTCCGACACCACTAGAATCGCGCTTTTGTGGCCTTTCCAATAGTGTCGGACTATGCTGTCACTGTGTCGCCATCTAGAGGTGACACAGTGATACGAGGGGAGCAAAACAGAGCATGCGCGTGACTTGAGTACCGTACGCGATTTGGCAGCTGCCTGATCGTGTAAATAAGTGCTGGTTAGTGACGGAATAAGTGCTGGTGATGTTAATAAGTGCTCCAGCAATAATTTTGGTCGACCAAAATTTGAAAGAAAAAGTGAAAGTGCGTGTGTGGGTTTGTG
>JAQGBY010008696.1:0-10355 GCA_034698785.1 Mycogona germanica
AGGTGACCATGGAAGCGCGGGGCAATAGTCGCCGCTATCGATGGTTGCGACCATCGATAGCTGCGACTAATGTCCCGGCGCTTACATAAGTGTAAGAAATTTTTTTAAATCACAAAAACTCTGGAAGCAGGGTGGGGTCATGAGGTCCCCTCCTGGGACAATGAAAAAAGCCTGACTTATTTTCTTTCAAGATCAATTAATTTTGCGCCGTGCTGCGGGCCCCTAAATAGGCTTGGGGCTGTCTCATGACACCTGCCTCTACCCTCATGGTTAATCCGGCCCTGCTTTAACGCTTTCACATCACACTTGTACTTCACAAACTACATGTCCAGCAATGAAATGCCCCGATTTGCCCGACTGATGGCGCCACCGGACACGACTAGATAAGCCTGTATTGCATCTCAAGACACGACATTGCGTCGTGTCTTGATGGCGATCAGATTACAGGGGCACTTATGCTTTCTTTCTCCCGCTCGTGAGTCCTGCCTCGATCGACACAGAGTACAGTACAGAATATGGTCGGTGCTCTGGAATAATGGAAGCTTTTCTTCGCTTTTATAACGCAGCTCTGCCTATGTACAGGAAACGTAGGCTGATGTAGCTTTTTGTCACTTATTCATTTGGAACCCATTATCGGTGTCGGGGAAGGGCGCACGAGCTGACGTCACACCAACATGTGTATTGAGAAGCGTTATTATATTTCACAGAATCTTATTTCGAGGGGATTTTTTTTCTTCCTTCGGATTTCTTACATTCGTGGCTCGGATGGCTCCTGTGACCACCTCCAACAACGATTTTGTAAGATGGTGAAGTCCAGGTTATAAACTTCCGGAATCTGTATCGGCTGAAAAAGGATCACAAAATTGCAATCTTTTACATTACAAATATCAAGACATGCGTGATTGGTGACTCCATTTATTGCAATTAAAATTAAGTTTAATTGTGAGCACTAAAAACGTCTAGAATGCGGTCCCCAGATCGTAAAGTTAAAAATTCGTAAAAATCTAATAAATAGCGTCGCTGTCACGCACAAAAAGTCAATTCTAATAAGCGTCAGATACGATAACTCGCCTTTGCCAAGACGCGGATTTACTCCCCGCTACAAATGTGTAATCACATTTATTTACTTGTTTCTTCTAACTTGCACAAATTGTTAAATAGAAATTTCGAACTTCCCTTATTTTATCTATCAAACCTAAGGAAAAGTCAATTCCGTTAAAAATCATATTTATGAAACTCACCTTTGCAAAGACGCGGATTTACTCCTGCTACAAATGCTCAAATTTATTTATTTCGTCTAACTTTCTTTACCTAACCTAACTAACTTAACTTAACCCAATAATCTCACGCAAAACATAGGATTTGGAGTAGCGGTACGGTGTTTCTGAAATGCACAAGGGGGAGTCGATACTCAGACGGCACATCCATTTTCCGACATCTGACGGTTATCACAATTGACGAGCGTTGTATGTGACGTGGCCCCAATAAATGCTTATTTGACGCCAATCAGCTTTTTCCAAGACAAATAAATTGAAATTCACTTTATTTTTTCGTGTGGATGTTGTTCGAAATAATCAGCTGTTTCGTCAGGTTGGTCTCATGGTCTGACGAATGAGCTAGCATATGTATAGCTTTTTTTTTCTTCACTACGTCGCTTGTGTGTGCTGGGCGCGGAAACCCGTAATTGAGTTTTATTGGAGATGGGACGCGTCGATAAAGGGGCACCAAGAAATTATTACCTGGATTCAAAATTTGATTACGAGTTTCTAGGCTGAAGTCGGAGCTGCCTGATGGGCTCCACGCAATGACGTCATAACCAATTATGCTCAAAATTGTGCAAAAGCCGTCGGGTGTTATTTTTTCTTCTCACTTAATTCCGCGTCGTGTGGGATGCATTACTATTTCGGAGATTAGTTTAGGCGAAAATCCTATTTACGAATTATCAACTCCGTGTTCTTCAAAAGATGACTGAGCCAACAATTTGCCAAAAATAGTAAAACCCTTAATCCGATGGAAAAGGCAGCTTGCATCCACCCCCCCCACACTTAAAAATGATATCTTAAAAATGACACATGTGTGGTCTCATTTTTCGATGAAATGTCTTTTTAAGACAATTTATATATCTTATAAGACAATTAATATATCTTATAAGACAATTAATATATCTTATAAGACAATTTGTATATCTTTTTAAGATAATCCAATATATCTTATGAGAGAAGGTCTCATTTTTGAGACTTTTTTCGCTCTCATTTTAGAGAGATTTCAATTTTGAGACTTGAAATTGTCTTAAATTATAGGGAAACGAGATATATTAATACGACAAATTGTCTTAAAAAGGAGAGAATTTTAATTTGAGACTTTTTATTTCTCTAAATTTTTCCACATCTTAAAAATGAGACATTTTTTAAAGTGTGCACCTGGTACAAATTCAGTATTGACTGTAAGGGTGTCCATTTTGGATTTGTAGTGCTCACGATTGTCTATGATTTCACGACAGAAGTAACTGCGATTTGCGCGCCATCTATTCATGGGGGAAAAAAACGTACATGTGTCTGTGAAGCCAACCATTGACGAAATAAGTTAGTTGAGGCACAACAGTAAACCGTTTGCACACCGGTAAGCCAAATGTTGATCCATCTGATTGATTGGATTAGCCGGGAATACAGGCGTAAGCAAACGTGAGGACCCTCCGTGGCTACCATTTATGTTCGACCTGGGAATTGTGCGCAACGAGAGTAGTAATGACTGCCAGCTCCATTTGGGACCATTTAGTATCCGTCTCCGGGGAAACCAGATGCATGGGCCGGCCCATTAAACTAGGTTTGGGCGCGCTAGACAAATGAAGTAACGGCTGTACGTCTATTCGTGGATTAGTGTTCTCGTAATAGCTGCATAGATGACCTCTTGAGACCATTGAAAGAGTCAGGAAAGTTTTTGCTATGTGCTGTCTAGCGAGTAACTATGTTCTAAAAATAACGTGTGCATCTTCTGAAACTATCAAATTGTTTGAAATTTTGTACATGGCGATCTTGGCTTATTCTGTTTTGAATTTATATGGAGAGGTGGCGCTGCATTATGGTGACGCACCATAATCGAGTGCTGCAGAAACAAGATCTGAAAAATCTAGTGTACAAAATGGTACACTAGATTTTTCAGAGCTAACTAGATCGTTGCGCTATAATTATTTTGCACCAAGTGTATCTGTTACCAAAGAAGATCGTCATCTGAAATGCTTCGAGAAAGTACCAGAAGCGCATCTAACAGACATCAACTTCTTCGAAGCCTGCATGGAAGCGAAAGGAGAAAATGAAATAGTCAAAATGATGTATTTTATCCATGAGATTTTATAAGATCCGTTAAAATTCGAGGGTTAGTCTAAAAGTTTCCAGAATGTTTTTTTTTAAAAAAACCAAAAGCGACTGAATTGGAATCGGCATCTTCATCGATGTCTTTTTCTCATTGTTGTGGTGGCTGAGTGGAAGCGCGTCTTTTTCAAGATCTTCTCGGAAATTGGCATTCATCTCGCCGAAAAGGTGAAAATGAGATGGAGCGGATCTGGACCTTTAGTGTGGCTGAGCTCTGGCTCAGAAATGTCAGTTGTCCAATCAAATTCATCAATAAGCTGCTGTCTCGTTGGCCGGATGTGGTCGTGTATTATCGTGAAGGAAACTAACAACAGTACTTACGAGGTACGGCCTTTTGCGTCAGTCCTTACTTTTCACTTTTCTCAAGAGATCCCTTCATCTTCAAACAATGCTTGCAAACATTTTTTTATAAAGTTTTACTGTAGCCAACTTCAGACATTACGTCGTCCCCTCATAAAGTATATTACCACTATTCGTTGAACTTTCACAAACTCGATTCGATGAATGTCATAATTCAATGAACTTCTAAATCTAGACGTTCTGCGCCAGTATAACTTACAAGAAAAGTTATACGCAACAATTCAGTCCCCTCATGGTGCTAAAGCACTATGCGAGGGGAACGACCAGTACCCCGAAATCGAAATTTTCGAGAGCCTGCACCGGGAATTGAACCCGGGACCGCCGAGCCAGTTAGTCGATAAACCAACTGGGCTACGATGAGTAACATCGATAAATTTCTCATCCAATAACGCTTTCGTAATGCAAAATAACGCACTCTACTGAACGCCCACGAATGTTGCAAGACTTTCTGAAATGTCAGGAAAATATTTCCACAAAATTCGTAGGTAGGACCACTTTTATTTTTGGAACACACTGCATCCCTGCGCGGACAGAAAACTTCCCAGCGAATTTTTCTTAACCGATCATTGGTACATTGACAGGCTCACCCCAGGTCATATTTTCACGATAGTCGATGCTCCCGACTCGATCTCGTTAGATAAACCCGCTTATCTCTTTCTTCGCGCTTCAGTGGCTGATGGCTTTGCCCCTTCTCCTTACGCGCACAAGCCGCCACAATGTTTAGCCCGCCGGCGTATTAATGGTTAATTAATGCCCAGTGTCAGCCGAACGAGCTAATACTCGGTTTGAAAAATGTCTCTCGTCCTATCTTTGTCACTCCCCCCCCTCTTTCGCTTGTTTACCAGCGCAGGATAGAGGGTTGGCTTTCGCCAAGACATTTTTGGTAACGCTTATCTGCCAGTTGACGCCCTAATCCTTTTTTTAATGACCTACAATTATTTTCGAGTGGTAATTACTGTTCCTGACACCGCCTGTTTTTAGAGTACGATGATGACTTGAGATATTTGTTAAGCAGGTTCACCAGCGTGTTTGTCCTAACGCCCCCCTCCCCCCAATAGGCGGCCTGGTAATTTTGTGTAATTGTGTAGCTCGGGATGGATGCCTGGGGATATTATTTTACTAAATTATATTATTTTGTTTTATTTTTTGGTTGGAATGTTTATGGGAACTTTTTTACTGTGACCATGAGCTTGCTATTGTTTTGATCATGGACATCTTATTATTGAGTTGCATTGGTGATTTTTGGCCACTGATGGGTGAGTTGGGGGGATGTCCTATCTTCTGTAACTGCTTCTGCTGTTGCTTTTTCCTTTGGTTTTTGTTGAGGATGAGTGAAATTAGACTCCTTGCGTTTGATCTCCTTTAGCTTTCATTTGAGTTTGAATGATATAACAGGAATTGCAAAGGTCTCTTTGGATTCACCTTTTTAAAAAGTTTTAGTATCCGAATTTCCACCTTCATTGAAATGAGTTGTATACTGTTGTTTGAAGGTATAACTTTATTTTATTGTCTATTATTGAAATAGCATACATCTTTTTTGTGTTTTGCTTTATAGAATCTATGTCTTTTTTATGCTTATCCTAATGACCACCAATAGGTGATAATGGGGAAATAGGAGTTGAAGTACGAGTCACATATACAATGCAGCTCCCGAACCATTTTAATATGCCCCGCTCTTCTACACCTAGTAGGAGCCTGTCTCACAATTTCCCTAATTTTCACGTTACAAACCCTATTCAGAATATGAGCCAGAAGCCCAATATTGGTCGCTTTTCTTCGATCCCCTAACGATTCCCATTCCAATATTGACAACATGTCCGTCACACTATCCTCTCGACCAAATCTACCACTCACAAATCTAGCAGCCCCGGTCACATTTTATGCTCCTGTACAACATTGTATCATCAGCATAGAGTTTTAAGTTAAGTTTGGACGACTTCACAAACATCATTGATGTACAACAGGAACAATAGTGGACCCAAAACACTGCCCTGTGACACCCCTGAGGTAACATCAATCAACTCAGAGTGGACACCAGAAACAACAACTTGCCGCTTTTGATTACTTAATCTAATCTAAAACCTGATTACTAACACCATAACCACTCACTTAAGCTAATAATCGTTGACGAGTGACTGTGTCAAAAGCTTTGCGAAAATCTAAGAATCATATCTTGCTGTCATAATCTTTGGATGGACGTATGCCCATCCAAGGATTTCTGAAGACATGGGTGATAAGGACAAGTTGTGATTCACAAGAACGTCCCTTCATAAACCCATGTTGCGCATCATTAAGAACATTGTGTATAACAAGGTGCTTCATGACATTGGAAAATATTATATGTTCCAATAATTTGACAACAACCGAGGTAAGAGAAATTGGCCTGTAGTTATTTGGATCAGACTTCTAGCAGCCCTTCTTTGGACCATTTCAATTTCACCTATGAACCCCACCTGGTGAGGATCCCAAACGGTTCTACAGTATTCAAGCAACGGTCTGACTAAGGAAAAATAGGCCACAGACTTAACGCTACTTGGACACTTCTTCAAAACACTTTGGACAAACCTAAGCCTAGCATTCGATAAACCAGTCATCTTTTGTATCTGGGATTTCCATGTCTATAGTTTCTCACGACACATTTAAACGTTGATCAATGATTTGTGAAATTAAATGACATTTCGGGAAATGGAATCTCGTATGGAGTTATATTTATTCTTTCGCGTTATATTTATTTCAATCCAGGTTTGTCTACTGTTGGACCCGTCCTCTTGATTGTCTCACAATTTGTTGTGTACAAACTGCCAACCGCAAATCTTGAAACGAGATTATTTTTTGAAATCTACGAAACCGTGGAGTGCTTTTTGGTCTGGCGTTTATCCATTTATGGTTTCACTAACATACTTGTGGATTTCTATTATCTATAGCTTATATATATGTACAGTAGTTGCGGTTGTCATGGCGCTCTCGTCAAAATGTGGGACTGGAGTAGAAAACAATGGAACGGTTCCCACGTCGCCGCCTAATTTAATCAATAGATGGCGCGTGTAATGTTTTACTTGATTGTTTTATTGACTGGCGTCAAGTAGGTTTCAACGCAAGATTCAACCGTTTTCTGGAAGCGCAACTTGTCAGTGAGCTGTCAATAACCAGCATGTTAAAAATTCCGCGCGCCGCGCATTAGGAAAGTGGCATTGCAATGTACTGTATTAAATAAAAAGTACTGTATTTGCTGAAACCAGCAGGCCATTCGACAGGGGAATTTTGTTTTTGGGAAATACGAAGCGCTGACAAATGAATCCTTCGACCAATTGTCGATTGCAATTAACAATTTCGATTTCAAATTATTTCACAATTTTTTCCCTAGCACTTTGCGAACTCTCCCTATCGTGGCAGAAAGAAGCATCTGTTGAACAGAATACAGGGTACACACATATTTTGTTGGATGATCGTAATTAAAGGTGCCCTTGAACGAATAATATCATGCATTGCGGAACAGTTACATAGATGTCGAGAGGTAGCGTGTTTCCCCTTAAAAACCCGTGATCGCGGTTTCGATTCCAGCCGACACCTTTGGAGAAATTCCTTGCGAGAAATTCCTTGCGAGAAATTCCTTCACACGCCGCCTTTCGGAATAAAAGTTAAATCATGATCCGTACCTGTACGATATCGGGACGTTAAATATCCCTTTCCTAGGCAGCCTATGTTAGGCAGAATGTCCAGGTCACCTACCTGGTGGGGTTATAAGATGTTCAATCACCGGTGAACCTCCTTAACGAAAAATGTAATGCCGATAATGCGGAACAGTTACAGGGAAGCTTTAAGAAAACGTCACTCACCCAAGTGCTTTGTTAGCTATGTTATGTTAAATATCGTTTATCTAGCTATATTTTTGGAAAGACTTTACAACAAAATGCATTTTGGTTAAAATTTTGAAAAAATTCTGCTAAGAAAATTAAAATAAAACTCGTCTCAAGAAAAATATAGATGATCGATATATCGATGAATGTCTTAAATCAATCTGTGATATCAAACATTATTTAAAAAATATTATTTAATTATTAATTAAGATTTAAAAAAATGAGAATTAGAAAAAATCATTTAATTAACATAATATATATTGTCTATTTACAGTTTTTATCAATTTGCAATTTTCTTTCCTGCAATACAGATCGCATGATCGGATCTTATTGTAAGTTGAACGCACCCTCTCAATCACATCTGGAATTCATCTGCACAATTGTCATTCGACAGCGCCTAGTCGCTTCTTGTCGAAGCACGGACGAACCGATTCTAGTCAATGTCTAAACGCACTCTTCTCAAGCATAATTGTTATGCCATCCAATATTTTGGTTAGTGAAACAAAAAATAATTTTCTTCATAAAAAATTACTCTTAACTTATTTCCAATTAATCATCAATACACAGAATTATCTTTATAAAAATTCTAATTGCGACTAATTTCGTTAAAATTAGTGAATTGACAAAATATTTGAAAAACGAAAACGGAAAAATACCATTCGATGTTGTACATGGTAAGTCTGATGAGGCTAAACTCGTTTGAAGGAGTGTTAGACGTCGGTTAGTGGACATCTGCCGTTCGCAAACTCTCCAACGTCATCGTAGCTCATTAATCCGTTCGTCCATACCCGAGTACGAGGCGCGAAGATCTATAAAAACCAGCATAGCATATGATGAAAATAAAAGCCAGTTAGATGGTAATAATGCCGTACACCCTCGCGCAGCTGTCGCCTGATCTACGAGTCCTATAAAATGTTTATTCGATTCACGAAATGACATTTACGTATATATGGCCTGCGTTTCACGCATTGCGTGCTCGATGACGTGCGCAAACTAGATCAGCACGACACCGGCATTAGGCTCATCCAATATGCGTGGAACCGATGACGTTATTGTTTGTCTCTCATATCTTTCGTCTTCCTTAGTAAATAAATGTCGGGTCTTGTATGCTGTCGTATGAGATGCAGCATTCGCAAGCCCTCCATTGAAATTTCAGTTTGCCGCTAGCGGTTGCGACTCTTCACGTATCACCGAACCCGCCCCCAGTTAAAATATCTATATTTGTCATAAACAAATTAGGGTCTATACATAGCCTGAGGTGTATTCATGTATCCGATCACTGCAAATATCGTGATCATAGGTCATTTGACCGCATTTAATTAACGGTAGCGCTCCCCTGCAGGCGCGTTGGTCCAGTGACATTTGCTCGTTATAAGCGTGTGCGCGGTGGCGTAAAATATTTTGCTGCAACATTACCTATGAAAATGTCAAATATTTGTCGAGAACAAATTGACCGTTCGCCGCTGACAAGGCTAGATCTATTTCGGTTTTGCAGATTGGAAATTAGTTCATCTAAATAGTTTCATTAAAAAAGCGGGTAGTCTGTGGTTTCAACACAGTTGCATGTTTTGGACGTGTCAACATGTGCGTAGTAGTTGGAAGTCAGCGATTTTTTAAAACTTTTTGGTGGCACGTTGGATCTGCGACAAGTTTAAGTGACTGCTCAGCAGATGGCGATGGATTATACATGTTCGCATATGAGTCTATATCACGATCGGCGTTGTATCATAAATCATTTGAGTGCGTCTGCTCGATTGTGTCAAAACAATTGGTGCCACATTCGACAACACCACATTCGAACTGTTCCAATATTACTGAACCACTAGAAGGTTACCCATCATGCTAACAAGTGCTACGCAAACATTAGCAGCAAAATACTGCTGGCCAGAAACAATACAGTGTTAAGAATGATTTCTCGAACTCAAATTATCATTTCTAAATACAGTGGTGAACTCTCAGGCCCCCAAGGGCACATCTATGTAATTATAATTATACCAGTTAGGTGTCGATAACCCCAATAATATGTTAGTACATTTAGTAACTCATTAGTCAATATGTTAGATATCCGACCCCTAGCTAGACCTGTGTGCTCTTCTAGGTTAGTTTTTCTCAATCATATTTGCTTCCCATTCATCTCTTTGGGTGCTCCCATCCTGTACATTTCCGTGTTTTATTTGGCCTATACTTGATATCAATTTGTATCATCACCCAATACTCATCTTACCAATGGCATGCACCATGCACAATTATTGTTTACATTGATCATCTTATGTGTGCGCACTTCCATGATTACTTGCCTGAAATCTGATATCAATTGATGTCACTGTCTTGCGATTATTTTGTGGATAGCCGCTTATTTTGTAGTTGGTGCGCATTATTTTGTAGTTGGTGCGCATTATTTTGTAGTTGGCACGCATATTGTCATCTCACACTGTTAATCCTGTATGTGCTCGTGGCTCCCACTACTTAGCCGTGCCTAAACATTACTGCAACTCTCAGTGAACCACCTTAAGTGGTCCCTATCACAGCTCCAAACGTCCAATGTAATATGTTTATTGTCTTCGTTTATTTTATGCGCCCCACTCCCTATAGCACGTTCGTGTATGCACTTGCTTATCAGCGGCAGCATTCCAACTACTGGTTATTTATCATTATTACCTTGTACTCAATCATCTTTTGTATATCATATATCTCTGTCAGGGAAACTATTACTTTGAGCATAAAACTTAAGAAAACAAACAAACTTATCGAAACACCGGTTTATTTTGTT
>JAQGBY010008697.1:0-10355 GCA_034698785.1 Mycogona germanica
GCAAAGCACGGGAAAGCGGCAAAGCACGGGAAAGCGGCAAAGCACGGGAAAGCGGCAAAGCACGGGAAAGCGGGATAGCACGGGAAAGCGGCAAAGCACAGGAAAGCGGGATGCAAATAAATTCCCGGGAAAAGGGAAAATTGTGCGCACGAGGTAGTGTGACTGAACCATTTTAGTATTATTATAAAAAGCGAGTTCGCCACTCAGTTCGTCTTCTTCATTCGGTTAAAGTTTTGTTAAAAAACAAGTTTGATGTTTTTAAATATTGCTAATCACATGACTAGCAGCCATCATCTGGGAGTTTCTTCCAATTCTTAATGAAAATGAGTGTCGAGGGATTCGACTAGCCCTAACTAAGCCTCGAACCCAACCCACTTCCGCCCGGTTTCGCGGCGCCAGACGCAGCGATCTCGGCAAGCACGTTCAATTACACGTGCCTCGGTGGGGCCCAACTCTCGAGACAAGCGATATTGTTGCGTGTGACTGATTAAGTGTTTGCAATGAAGTCTGGCGAAACCCCGAGTGCGTGCTGCCGCTCCACTTGCGCTTATTTAAAAATGAAGGCGTGCGTACGCTATTTCGTAACCACCTGAGTCCACCAAACCAATACGGGCAGAACTTACCCGGAAGAGCTTTTTTTCTCACAACTTTCCTCGCCGACTCTTTTAAAATATTCAGTGATCTTCTAACTCTGGTTCCGTCAAGGTCAGTAGTGGGTCAGTAGCAGAGTTAATGTTTCTCTTTCATAGGTGCGCGCGCGGAAAACTTCATTTTCAAGTGCACCTACGTGGAAACGGGATCTCAGAAAGATATCCAGTTGGTTCCCCCAATCCATGTTTCACCCTCCCTAATGCGACTAACGGCACACGAACGACCTGCAATTTTCGCTCTGAACAAACACCGGGTTTTCGATTTGGCGGATCGAGTCCCAATTCAATTAAAACCACTTACCTTTTGTTTTCGTTTTGAGATGGCTGATCTAAACTACACGAGCGTATGATTGTCTTTTAACGAGTCAAAAGTTGAAATAAGTTATATTACGAACATATAGTAGCGAACAATTAAAGCCGAAGGGGCTGAATAGTTTGCAGCGCCTCCAACGTACTTTTTCAGAAGCAACTAACCATGTGCACGTATTTAGGCGTTTTAAAAAAGCATGGCGGATTCGTGCTCTGCCATGAGGCTAAAATTTCAAACCGTCGTTCGTCATCTTGCCTTGATGAAACCTATTTTTTAATTTTTTTTTTTAAATTCACTTTAGTGTACACCACAACAGGAATTTCTGTACACCTCTTGGTGCTTAGGCACTATGTGAGGGGCACGTTGTCATGAAGCGTCATTTGTGTTAACAAACATGTATTCCTTTAGATCACTTACCTTTTACTGCTACTTGCCATATATTATTATTGCTTGCTCATGTTTAGAACACCTCTTTAGAATACTTTACAATACTCTGAGATATTTTTTTAAAGAGGTATACCAGCGTGTTCGCCCTAAAACCCCCAGGAGTCGACCTGGTAATTATTTATATATTTATACTGTATGTAGGAACAGGAGTCACCCTTTATGATTAAAATTTCAAATTGGCGCATTGAGGACGTCAACCTTGTTTGCAGATAGCCCATAATAAAACGGCGATTACTCAGAACAAAACAATTAAAACTTCAGAGAGTAATCAACATGACACATACGAACAAATCGTATTTTATTTTCTGTTATGTTCGCATTAACCGCAGTAACACCCTATTCCAAACCTATGCTCGTACAACAATGACACTGTGCGTTTATATACCGGTATTGTGCGAACATCAGCGCAAACGGAAGTGTTCTGCATGACAACAACGTGTCCGGCGAAAACAGTATCCGGCACTTTTCCGTTGCAAACAATATGACACTGATTCCAACAAATCTCGTGCGTCATTACTTGCCTAATGAACCGATAGGAGCTAACTCTAATGGTATCCCGCAGCTCTAGTGTTGTTTTAGCCAACATTAAAGCAAAATCTAAAACAAACCCTTTATTTACGGAAAGGTGTTTACAGATTGTAGCGTTGAAAAACCCTGAATGAGCAATAAGTTTTCAGTGTTTACAGCTATTGATATACCAGTGTACCATCGATATTTCACCGATCATCAATGTAACGAAACAACTGATTTTTTGGAACGCCACCAAATGGCACTAATAACCCCATATCATAGGCACAGAGGCCATAATTTGAAACGTAGCATCCTGTTCACCCCGACTGCAGCAATCACACATTACATCGGTGTGTTGCAAGAAAGCCTATTGAGATTTGCGTCTGTTGTGGTGTTCGTCATTGGGCTAGGCTATTTTTCTGTTTGTTCCTAAAGTCAGCGGAAAGTTGCTTACTTAATATATCGTACAAATGCATATGTTCCTATTTGTCGTCGTCGGAAGTTAATTAATGTTTTTCCATTCAGAGCGGTGTACGCACGCACACACGCACAATTGACCAGATAATATCAGTTTCCTTTCAGCAATCAGTACCAGAGTTCCATTGCTAGATTCTCGTGTATTCATTGTAATAAGAGTATCTTCCTGAGATCCAGTGCACACACATAATTATACATAGACAAAGCGAACTCTCCGTGTGGGTCTTTAGAGATAGAGATAAGCTCTGGAATAGGTCTAATACACTAATCACATTGGGTTGCACATTTTTACCGTTGGACTTTTCGTTCTATGATTAATTAAAAGATCTTCGTTCACTAAAGGAAAGTCGCAGCTTAAGATGTTTTCTGACCTATTCGGACGTTCGATATGTGCTTTCAGAAAGAAAGTGCAATGTCTAGATCGAAATTCGCTCAATGTAAAGCACGCTAGAGGACTTTTGTTAGCTTAAATCAGTGTTACGAAAATCTCAATGTTTTTAATTTTTAATCAATAAAATGTGTCCAGTTATGGTGTGGTCTCAGGTGGATGTTCTTTTAAGGCCTACGCCTAGAATTAAATGGAATGTTCTACTGTGCTTGAAATTCGGTATTAGAAACCACATCGTGTTGCCATAGATAACATAATATTAACTCTCAGCTTGCCTTACACGCGAGCGATTGTAAGCTACAGTAATGGTTTTGTCCTTGATTTTTATGTTAATTGAATCGTATGCATTGCCAAAACAAATGCACCAACACATGCACATTTACAGTTAACACTGCGAGGTAACTGATATTGGTACAACTACGACTATTTCATTGGAATAAATTCCCATTTATCAAAGGGCTTCCATCAAGTTCTGGTCAAACTTCAGGTGAATGAACTTGCCAAAATACAAGATCCAGGGTTGCTATAGGACGAAACATCAATAGTGTAACACGTTTTCTTAATTTATTTTTTCCTTTTAAACTATAACGAATAATTCACTTTAGAAGATTCTGAACCGTTACTCTGCACTTTAATAGCATTATTCGCGTTTATCAGATCTTTTCAAAGGGGGTTCTTACCCGGGATCGAATGAACGAGCTCCCACCGGAAGTACAACTCTGGATCGTCCGGTCAGTTTCTCTCTCAACTGAAATGTGGTGAAATGGCTTACCCGTAACTAGGCTAAAAGAGATTTTGAGTTAAGACTTTCTCTCCTATTATCAGGCATCGCATTTGTCAACGCATTGACAATAGCAAAATTGCCAATGATTTATTTACAGAAATGTGATAGCGTATTCAATACTGTAAATCGTTTGGTTGAATAAGTAAAGGTTTCATTTTGCCTCTAAATAATGAGTTTTGGTAAATACAATCAATGGGCTGACCATGGGCACACTAGACGGTGTTGCTTATTATTTTAAGGATACTAATTCCATTTTATTGATTGCTTGATTAGCAGAATGCAATTGAAACCAATGCCATATCATAAGCTGATACAGTAGTTTAGAGAATAAAGATCCAATAAAATAAACAATTTTCGAAGCAACGGCGAAGTCACGGTTCAGTTGTTTGGCATTCCTCATTAGCAATGTTCGATTTCCGGGGCGAGTTCTCATTCCCGGAAACAGGCGTTGACATTTACCTCCACACGATGCAGAAGCACTTTGGTGGCCACATTACAAGTACGCAACGAAATTGCACAACTTTAATTTAAAAGAAAAATATGACGTGAGTATTGTGGCTTAATCAAGCGACCTCGAAAATTATATAACGGGAACAATACAAATACAACAAATAAAATAATATCAGCTGTAATGTGGACAGGAACGCATGCATAATCAGACGGACCATGACTCCATGACTTCCGCAAATGTACGTTTCGATTAGTGTCCAGTGCGTCCGTACACGGTGGTTAATATTTATGGATCAACATTAGCAGGCCATTTGCGGACATTGTCCCAAACTAATTGGTTCTTTGTTAATGGCGCGGAACAGAGTGACCCAATTGGAGTACTCTGCTATACCGTGCCCCATCAGAGTCTATTCTCGCTCTATTGTGTGCTGGCCTACATCACATCAGAGGAGGGATTCATTTGCAAATCGAATAGAAAAAATTGTGGATCAATTTCTGCTTAATAAAGGTTACCTATGGTGAATTCAGATAATTTAGTTTCGAGTGTCATGAGCAGAACTTTGCTTTGAACTGTATCTTTTATGTGGTCTTTAAATACACATTGCCGCTCCTCTGAATTATTTTGATATTGAATTATTTTAGCACACTAATGTTGCATGTAAGCATGCATTATTTCGATGAAAATATCTTAATGTGTTAATTTAATATCTTAATTTGAAAAGACTTGATTATTTCGAAGAAATCAAGATTTGGTGAAATTTGTTTCTGAAGGAGAAGTTCAACTCTAAAAGCAGTTCCGCTAAAAATCTGTGTAAACGTTCCCCTTTCTGAATCATCTACGTAGACGATTTTGTCGGGACGGTTGTTTCATGCAATTCCATAAATAAATATTCAAGATGGCCGCTAACACCCAAAGAGCAACACAACAGACCCTATGTACTGAGTGTTGTGGGTTCCATAAAGCGCATCACTAGTTGCGGCACTGCCAATATCCAGTTCTGTACGTCTACTTTATAAATTAATAATACAAATAATTTTTTTTTAATTCACTGAAATGACACATTAATGTGGGCGCATATGTCGCCATTTGGCAGATGACGCCAGGTTTGCAATTTGCTCCGCAAGTGGCGCCTAGTTTGCCACATCCCAATTCATTGCTTGGAGGCTAACCTTAGCCAATTTTCCAATCGTTGATCTTATGTGCTGCGTAAAAGCAACCGATTCTCTAAAACTTCACCAAGTGAACCAATATTTGCCGCCGTGCTCCTAGATATACATGTGCGTTAGGGTGCTTCGTTCGGGCTAAGGAGATTCGCTGAAATCTTGTCCCAGCGCTACCATTTTTTATTTTCCACTGCGCACATAACCTATGGTTGATTTGAGGAGTGCGTTTCAGGGTCCAACTGCTCCGTCGTTCGGTCGCGTGACCAATTGGCATGAAATGCGCGCCCATTCATTTGCTAGGCGATACGAGCCATTATGGCTTGGCAGTAGTGCGGTGACGGTTCATCCAACATTTATGTATCGTCAGTGTATATGTGGAGTGATGTGAAGGGGGGGAGGGAGGGAGAAGGCTCGGAGCATGGGGGGAAAAGCAATGATGGAGTGCCCGGAGATACTGCCGGGATAACCGAGCAACCACGTCGCCAATAGACTTCACGTTCCACAGCGTGGGGCTCCATCTGTCGACCAGAGTCAACAGAGTTTGACAAACCCGCCATTGACGATTCGTGATCAATGCTTTCCAGCTAAAATAATTTCCGAATGCACCAATATTCCGTTCCATCTGACGCGATAGTGGATCGCTGATTCGATAGATGTTACACGGATAATCTGTTTAAAATCATCACGGATCAAAAGATAGAACGCCCCCTTCTTTGGATTACAGTTACTGATTCGTATTTTCACCGAGACGGATACAAGAAACACTGGTGTGCAATAATGATTGAATACACTGGCGCCCTCTGAGGATAACTCATGTACCGAAGTTAGTTCTTTCTTCCTCAAACGGGAATATCCGCAATATCTCTTCAGACACGCGCTCTTTATTTTCTCGTTTCGTGTTCTCCCTCTATCTCCCCTCCCGCTATATATATATATGTACCGACGGCCGTACAGAATCGAAGAATCCCCTCCCCCACCTATATGCAGCCATCGATAGTCGATATATGCTTACGTGAGCGATTGCATCGGCTGATCTCGGGATATATACTGTATAGAGACGCATTTCTCCATGCATCGAGTCGAGACAAGTTTACCGCCATCCTGAACTCTCGAATTTCCACATCCACGCTGTTTTAAAATATTTGAGAGATAGTCAATTCATGGAGCTGACGCTCCTTCAAAACATGTTCACAAATCACGAAACGATATTTTATATAAAAGAATCAATCTGTGGCGTTGATAGCGCTTCCATTTTTCCGACATCTTTCTTTCTTGGTCAAATTTGTTGGAAACTTCGTTCTCGGGGGAGGGGGATACAAACAGCAACAGGACCATAGAGTTTATATGTCTGTAGCATCATCGGATATTACATGGAATGTTTAGCTGATGGTCGTAGTTTGCTGATTCAGTGCTGTTGAAGTTTATGTTAATGGTAGACTGTGGGGATATAATTCTCTAATTTCAATAGAATCTTTATACTGATTAAAATTGAGAAACTGTATAAAAGTGGAAAAAGGTATTACAGAGTATTTTTAAAATATTATTTTTGTATGACTTCTATCCAAAATCCAATTTTATTTTCGAAATATTGTCCGTCTAAGCTGGGGTCTAACGAGTTTACGCTTAGAAAAGCTTTGTGATTATCACTCTGGAAAATGTTTGAAAATATGCCCCTTTAGATTTACTTTAGACTTTTAAAAAATTTTAATCTCTGGAATTTCAAAGGTGTTTTAGTACTTCTGGAACAAATGCAAAGTATAGGGTGGCTGGCAGAAAAAGAAAAATCGCTTAAAAAATATGGAAAGCTTGTCCTGATCGTGCAGGCTGGGATGGAAGCGGATATTTTTTCGAACAATACAGAGAGATAAAAAAACCTTTTACCGGCGTGTTACATTTGTAACGTGACACACCAAAGAGCTTGTTTACTGCACTCGCCGAAGGAAACCGGAAATGCGGCTAATAACCACCGAACGGAAGGATAAATGGAAAGTGAGTGGGGTGGAGTGTTCGTACGTGCTGGTGGTCCGTGTCCTTCCTACTGAGACCCGTCTTCGAAGCAACATCACTTTTGATATAACGCAACGCTTTAACGCCAGCTGGCGCACGATTCGTTGTTTGGTATATCTTTGAAATAACTTTCTTTTCCAAAAACGGCTAAATTTAATTTCTTTTGATTTTGATTCGCATTGTCAGTCATTTACAGATCCGATGATTAAGCAAATAATTCAAGCCATTGCTCGCTCAAAACGTTGATGCAAGCAATCCTCAATTTATTATATCAGCTGAATTCATATAAATATTTGTGTTTTTTCTTATTTCAATGTGCGTGCGAAATTTTTAATGGAAGGCGTGTGCTAAATTTGCGTTTCGAATTAAACTATCAAAGTCTAAAATTAGCAGCAGCACAGCCTGTTAATGTTTGGCTGGCATTATCGTGATAGCCGGCGATAAACTAAAAAAGCATTAGAAGTTCAGACATTTCTAGTTACAATAAATTAGAAAATGCTATAACAGTCGCTCCAAACTATTCGTGAAAGCGGCTATTTATAGTTGATGCAACCCTATTTATGAAATAACTTAATCCACATTTCAGATGGCTTGTCTAATGAAGCGTTAATGCGTCGTCAGTGCACCACAATTAGTTTACGTTTAGGGAGGCGTCACCCATTGTAATTTTTTTCGGTGACGTACGGTCAATAGAGCCTTTCGCAACAAACATATAATCCGTCTATTAATAATCACCACTAACGCCGCCACCAGCGAATACGCGAATTTACTGCAAAATTGCGGTATTTTTATGAGAATATTATGCTGTTCAGTATAAATGTGAATTATGGCGCCAGTATTATTATAAAGGAGCGCAGTGAAAAATTAGAGACACTAATTTATTAATATAACATAAGCTTGAAAAATAATTATTTTGTAGTTTTTACAGATTTGTTAGATATGCATTTTATTACTGGAAAGATAAATGGGTAAGATGGGTCCATAATAATCATGTAATTTTCTGTCGACTTATTAACAATATTAAAAAGGGATCCATTACTTTTATCTAACGGTGTATCGAAATTGTGGATTAATTAAAATGTAAAAAGCATCTGCAATAGAACATTTCATGAGGCCTCTCACACTGAAGTAAAGGTTGATCGCCAATGTCAGCCACTAGACATAGTCGATAAAAAATATATTATTGTGTGTTCTGTCTGTGTGCTGAAATTTCTGTCTGCATAAAATTCTAATTCTCACGAACCACCAAAAATATCGATCGATTGCACGATGGCATACCAAATTAGGCGCTCTTATCTAGTTTATAAATGCGCTGAGTCACAACACAATGTGGGCAGGGAGCAAAGGCATTGTTGGATGGTGGCATTCATTCGCATTGCTAACTAATTTCAGTGTCTCCTTTTCTGTAGAACAACGTTTTAAAATAAGCAATTCCAACGTTACTCGGCCATAAATTGCTGAATTGCCTATCTGATTGGTTATTTTCTTGGGGTGTGAAGTGTTTGTCTTTTATCAGTACACAAATCCGCTTAACGATGCGATTCTCGCGAAAGTTTCAACGTCTGCCACTAGGATCGCATTGCGACCCGAATCTACTGCGTGTATACATAAAGCTCGTTTTGAACCAGTCATGTCCTTCCGAAAATAATTGCAAATGAGTGATTAGCATAATTACGATGATTGCCATTTTCTACAGTCGCTTTGAAGGTCATTGCAGCCTACGTCACACACGTGTATATACTGTGCGAATCGAGTCAACTGAAGTATGGACTATTTGCAATTCTTTTTGACGACATGTTTTTTGCTATTGTATTAAGAGTATACCAAACGCAATACGCCAGTTACTAATAAGAAATAGATTAAACTCCTAACTTTATTTTAACTTTGTGGTATGCCCTCAGAGTTACCTTCAAAAGATTTTCTGAGTTTGAAAGAGAAAAATTACGAAAGATTCAGATTTATTTTATTTAAGCCGTCACAAACATCAAGATTAACGCAAAATAGTAGAATGACGTATACACGTGGTGAATGGCGTCTGATGCTCGAAGGACGTCTTTATCTCGTCTGGCAATCTTAGGCACAAATGCATTTCATGACATGTTTGCCCATACCTTCTACTTCAACCCAAATGTCACTCCGATTTGCATATGGTAAAATCATATTGTCCAATAGCAGGTTACATATCCCAGTAGGCCGCTGCATTTAAATTTTTCACTTCTGGTTACTAATAAATCTTTGAGAAAGATTTAACCAGGGATCCGTTAATCAACTCCCGGTATCTTCGAAACTCTGTATTTTGTGTAATTATCCCAGTAGCCCCTGTATTAAATAATAACAAAATATTATAAAAAAGCGAGTACGCCACTCGCTTCCACCATATTCCCCGAATTCCTTAAAAAAATCCTTAAAACCCATCTGGGAATTTTGCCTAGCCTAGGCAGTAATCCTTAACGAGCCCTTTTATCGTCGTATAAGCATTAATTACCATTTACTTCCATTCTTAACCAAAAGAAGTAAAGTGTTTCGCTCGGAACAATACGAAGCTATCGGCCGGGATTTAAACCGCGATCACAGACATAAGAAGGCACACTAGCAGTGTGACCTTTGAGAGAAACGTTGTAAACGATAGATGGCGCCACACACCTCGACGCGAAAATCCATAACAAGATAACGCGCGAGTAGGGCTGTCATTTGAGCGGAAAATATACCCTCGGAGGCCTATTGTATATTTTGATATCGCACTTGTCGAAATGTTTCACTTTCCAGCTTTTCCGCCCTTGCCAACATTCTCTCGGATGTGTAGTGCACGTCTGCAATTTTTTAACAGACGATTGAAACTTGGCTACGACGAATTTTGAAATGATAGGGAAGATTATAATTTTTTTTAGGGGGTTCACCAAAATGGTCGCTCACACTAACTGTGTGAAATGTGATTACGCTTGAGAACTTCAGAATATTCGTGAACCCAACATTTTTACCAACGAATATTTTTTCTAGGTCTCTTAACGTACAGAAAACTTTTCTTGCTATTTGTTCACCGTGAACAAATCCTACCCTAAACTATCCTTATTAATCAGATAACTGCATGACTATCTATATAATAAAAGACAGTTCAGAAAAATTGACAGAAGGCATCAATTTTTTCGGTAGCGTTTAACAAAAAGAGAT
>JAQGBY010008698.1:0-10355 GCA_034698785.1 Mycogona germanica
ATCGCCACTGTTTGAATGATAAGACTCTCGTCCAAAATTTAACTGCATACCGCACGATTATTTAACGATTATTTAACAATTCCAAGTCACTTGATAATGGCCTAGCGGTCGAAAGCTCATGTATTTTATATTCTCTCTGTACCTGACGAATTAAATTGTCCTACTATCGGACATTATTATACTGGTTTCCATTTTTTGGAATTAGTGTATTTTCATTTATTCTACATCTGTCTCAGCGTGTTTCACAACACCTTCAATATTTATTTTCCACATTTAGATCCACATAATTCGAAGCGAATTTCCTTTCTTCATTTCAGCCCGACAGAGCAGGAGAAGTCGTCCCCAGTTCTTCTTTTAAAGTTCTGCCCACAGAGGACACCCCTGACCAGGTGGCCACCTGCAGCACCATGCGCCGGACACCTTTCGCGCATCCATGCGTCCCAATCGGTCCGATTGTGACAAGAACATCGATAAATCATATCGATAAATATCGCGCATCAACACTCGTCGTCTAGTGACAGAAAGGGGCGCGAATGATGCAGATTTTATTTCGCCCTATTTGTTATGGATTTGCCCGCAATAGAGTTTCAAAATGCGATCCATAACCGTGTGGACAGACAGAGTACAGGACAAAGACAAGGTGGAGCAATGGTAAATCATTTTATTTGTTTGAGACTGCGACCTAAAACTTCACTGCATGTTATAGACGCCGGGCAACTGTCAAATGTTTTGCCGAGTCTAGAATCACTCAATGTTTGCGCACATCGCTCCCTAGCGGAATGAATTCGAAACATTTTCTTTACACGTATTTAAACCTAAAATCTGTCTAAAATGAACAATCGGCTTTTCTTGTGCTACTGAAATTAGGTGAATCTAGCCACTAAAGGCGTATCCATGACAACGAAGTTCAGTAATCATAAACAAAACTTCTCTTGTACAATATTTTGAAACAAATGTGCGTGAAACATGTGAAATATTTTAACGTCACATATTTCACGATCACTTCGAAATAATACGAGGTGGACTGTCGTAAAGATAAGTGTGCAGCTGTCATATTGTTAGTTTTTTTGGTTATTTTATTTTTCAGTCGGTTTTCAGTTGTTCAAATGACCGCTCTTCTTAAGGTTATCCCAACAATCACAGACACGTCGGATTTTTTATTTACAAATCGGAAGTGTAAAAATATTGTTGTCTCAATTTTTTCGTAGTATCCACGACATTGTCTACAAACCAGATGGCTCTCAGCTGATTGTGGCAGCCGGATCGAGAGTCCTCGTCTATTCGGCCGAAGATGGCAGCCTCATCCAAGCGCTGAAGGCCCACAAGGACCTGGTCTATTGTCTGGCCTACTCGAAGGACGGACAGCGGTTCGCGTCCGGCTCCAAAGACAAGCACGTCATTATTTGGACATCGAAATTGGAGGGAATCCTCAAGTACTCGTAAGTCAATAATAGTCAACTGAATTCTGATCAATTCTGTTCTTTGATGTTCTTTGACCTTAGAATTTGTGGCACTAAATCCAGTTTATATTTAATTCACTGTGTATGCATAGTTTCGCCATCTGTGTTTTCTATGCACAGCAAATGGTAAAATGGTTGGAAAATTCGGGACATTATAAAATTGTGTATGGTTTGATCTATTCATATTCGAGGGTCTATATATCTTTTTGCCACAGACATAACGATGCCATCCAGTACCTTTCTTACAATCCCACCTCGGCCCTGTTGGCCAGCTGCGCAGTCAGTGACTTCGGCCTGTGGTCACCCGAACAGAAGTCCGTGCAGAAATACAAAGTCGGAAGCCGGATCACCTGCTGCAGCTGGAGTCCCGATGGACAACTACTGGCCCTGTCCCTATACAGCGGTCACGTCACCGTTCGTAACAAGGTAAAATCCCTGAAGCATTTCATTTCTAAGAAATATCCACAGCTGGAATTCAGTGAGACCACTGAATCTCTCATTAGCTGTCCTAACGAACTAAACAAAAATAATTAAAATTAAAACTCAGCAACGAAGATGAATTTGTTCTTTAAAATTCTTTTTGTTTAGTAATTACTACCATAGGCTCCACTCCTTTATTTTTGATTTGTCCTAACGAAGTTTGAACTTTTTTAAAATTTGTTTAGAGTGGCGAAGAAAAGTTGAGGATCGAGCGTCCTGGTGGACTTCCTGTGTGGGCATTGAGTTTCAATCCGTCAAAGTAAGATTCCGCTTGTAACCGCTTCAGTTTGACGAATGTTTGTTACACCTATTTGAGGAATAATTTGTTGTATAGCTTTTAAAAAATGTTTAAATATTTTGTTTGTGCTTTTAAAAATAATATTTCTTTGCCAATCTGCATTTAGAAAAGTTGTTCGTGGGATATGCTTTCTGATTTTATTTAATCTAGTATTTTGTCGAAGTTGTTTTTTCAATTGTTCTGGTGTTAGATCGGGTGTCATAAAATATAATTTAGCAATTTTTATAGATCCACCAAATTTACTGTCACTGAAGAGTTTTATGCAATAAAGCAATATTCGTCTATCATTAACTGCTTCTGATGGAAAACAATGATATCTTCAGCTAATTACATAACATTCACTTGATCTTAATAAAATTATGATGAAGTTTGAAGAATTAACGACTGTAACTCATGCTCGTTACAATAACAATAATTTATAATATATATTTTATTTTTGCTAAGGGACGAACCTGCCAATGTTTTATGCATCGCTGATTGGAACCGTTCGTTGTCATTCTATCAGATGAATGGAAAACAGGTTAGAACAAAATATTGTCTAGAATGGTGGGGAATTGCAGGACTACAATTAGAAACTCGGCAAAGAAGATAGTTTAAACATAAAATTAAAATCATCTTCTAGAAGATAAATTAAGAAAATGAAAATTTGCGAAACACGAAATACAAACGTAAGAACTTACCCAAGACTTTCGTCATTACCCAATAATTTGTCTTTGTGTGACACCTAGGTTTCAGTGTCTAGATGCATCGAATTTGACTGTTTAAGTGGTGTTGCTAATCTTTATTTTTTCACAATTACGAATTCTAATAAAATGGTATCTTCGTATTGTTTGCATGCTAATGCATGCATAGGTGGTGATAGTGTGGTGTTGCATGTCAATATCCTGTTTCCAAGTGCAGAATAATTGATCTATTATATGTTTTAATTGTCATTTTCCGGTTAGGTGTACAAGGATCGCAGTATCGATTTTGATCCGCTATGTGTGAGCTACTTCAGCAAGGGCGAATATGTGCTCGTTTCTGGGTCCAACCGACAGGCGCAACTGTACACACGCGAGGGAATCAAGCTGGGAGTGATTGGCGAGGAACAAGAGTCATGGGTGTGGTGTTGCAAACCTAAACCTGACTCCAATCATGTGGTAAGGATGATTTATCGGTGGGTGGATCCGTGCTTGACATTTGAGATAGATGGCGTATCTGGAATTTTTTTTAAAAAACTGATTGGCTGAAATAGCAGCTTTGAGCATCATCAATTTGGATGTTCTTATACTTCAGATAATTGAATTGAAAAAACAATGCTAGATAGTATAGCGGCATAATCCGCAGCATGACACGCAAAATCGTGAAGCGTTCCACATTTTTCCCCCGCCAAAGGCCTCATCCGGGGCTGCTTGTGGGTATATATTGTAATCCGACGGTTACTGGAGACAATATGACCAAAGGAACGATATCTGTAAGAATCTCTATGGCTAACCCCGTCTTCATCTGCAAAAATATGGAGTCTCCACATGTAATAGCATCTGCTGTTGGATGGTCGAAGAACAATTTTTCAACACTTGCAATAAAACCTTTTAGACATGTGTCTGGTGTATTTGGAGACCAATAGAAACAGAATAGATATAGCTTTTTGCCAGAGTGCCTTATTTATTATTATTTATCTTTATTATTAAGCTGCAACAAACTGACTCAAACTCCCCTTCATATTTAGTCTCACGCACTGAGGTAAAGCAGTTAATATGTGCAATAAAAACACCACCTCCTTTTTGATCGGTTTTATCTTTTCTGTGGTCCATGCATTTATCTAGAAATACTTTATTGGACACAATAGAACAACCATGGCAGTGCCTGCCTTGGTTGTTCTGTACTAATTGACGCTTTTGGAACCCCACCAGTTCACCTAAAAAACCAATCTGACGACCTACATGCCCACTAGTCACTGGGCTGAAGTGTACACCATCCTTACTCCAGCCCTGTCTTAGTCTGTTTATATCTGGTCTCCAGTCCAGCACATCAGCACCTGCTTTATCACATGTCTGGACCAGGCAATTGTTGATGTCAGCAGCCCTGCTCCAGACAAAGGTCCCTTTATCCCAACGCTCAGGAAGTGCACATACCCTAACCTGAACAATCATCAAAAGAACATCAAAGAACAAAACATCAAAGGTGCCGGTGATTTAACACCTTAACCTTCTGGTTGTATTGGAGGATATCGCCTCCGAGGTGTTCAGGTGGCAGAGGGGGAGCAACACCTTGCTCAGGATGAGCAAGGTTGCAAGTGCACGACCTCCATGCACTGGGTGCACCACGAGGTGGTAAACGTGGCGCTGGGTCTCAGGTTTGGTGACTTCTGCTGAAGTGACTTGACCTGTCACCTGACCGAAAGCCAGAACTTCCTGGCCGCCATTGTTGCCATCCCACTTCACGATGCTTGCTGATGCCACCACGTTTTTTGGTTCACTTGTCACTTGTTGTATTTCATCGCCACCGGGCAAGCAGAATAGTCACTCATTTTCTCTAACCATTGTCACCTCTTAAGTTAGCCAATTTTGATTTGTCAAGCTTTCGACGTGGCGTCTCTGCCATCTTGGCTTTCATACGGTGAGCTCCACAGACACATCTGAACGCAAAACATTCCAATAGTTTGTTACACAGATGATGATTACATTGATGAACAGGAAAACCCATTGACTTTGTCCTGGTGGCGACCATGACCATGACCACATGGCTACGACCTCTCAGTCCCCCTTTTTGGGAATGGGTTAACACTTTTCAGTTTTCTTTTGGTCGTGCTTTTGGTCGACCGTCGTGTTCAGAAGTGGGATTCTCTTGTCAACGTTTTTGTGGAAGTAGACGATTGCAATCTTAAATTAATCTAATTATTTTCGCGGATTATGGCGGTGTTGCGTGGTCAGTCAACGAGATTCATCCAAATATCAGTCCATTCTTCGTTTCTCATTGTCACTTTCGGATTATGCTGCTAAACTATCAGCTTGGTGTTTTTAATTTTCAGATAATTGGTTGTCAAGATGGCACATTGGTTTGCTACCAACTGGTATTTAGCACAGTCCATGGACTCTACAAGGAGCGGTACGCGTATCGTGACAACATGACTGACGTCATCATTCAACATTTACTTACCGAACAGAGAGGTAGAACATTTCCATGTCTTGGTCCACTGACCTCTACTATAGCCTCACCTAAAAAACGAATTAGGATTACGACGCTTTACGGATTAGTCCATGCTTGGGGGTGGTCGGTATCCTTCTCATTCGTTAAGAATGGGAGTTATACAATGCCCCCTTTAAAAAAAAAAAAAACTAACCTACCCTACCCTAACTTACTAAACAATAACAACCTAGTGGAGGTATGCATCACCTCGCCATGGGGTAAAGATTGCCTGTTAATAAAGTTTCTCTGCTTCGTTTTTTTGTTTTTAAAAAATAGTGAAAATTAAATGCCGTGATATGGTGAAGAAGATAGCCATCTACAAAAATCGTTTAGCGGTAAGTCGATTGAAGAGTAAAGTGTAAGTTCCGGAGAATCTGCTTTCGTTTCTGTGTCTCATTGTCACTGGGCATATTTTTTTTTACAGGTCCAACTGCCGGAGCGAATTATTATTTACGAGCTATTCAGTGGCGAATCGAGTGACATGCATTATCGGGTGAAAGAGAAAATCAACCAAAGTATTCAATGCAATCTTCTGGTCGTCTGCACCAACAATATCGTTCTTTGTCAGGTGACCACCTTGAATATTTTAAATAGCCCTATCTTTCTCGTTGAATCGACTAAAATTGACCTGTCTGCAGTTCGGTGTGATTCATGTGGCTTTTCTACTTTTCAGGAGCGAAAATTGCAGTGCCTGACGTTCCATGGCGTCAAGGAACGGGAATGGGTTCTGGAAGGTCTGATCCGTTACATCAAAGTGATCGGCGGCGACGCTGGCCGCGAAGGACTGCTTCTGGGATTGAAGAATGGACAGATCCTCAAGATCTTTTTGGACAACCCGTTCCCCATCAGTCTCATCAAAATCAGCACCGCCGTTCGCTGTC
This sequence comes from Mycogona germanica, assembly GCA_034698785.1. Taxonomy (NCBI): domain Eukaryota; kingdom Metazoa; phylum Arthropoda; class Diplopoda; order Chordeumatida; family Chordeumatidae; genus Mycogona; species Mycogona germanica. The sequence goes on from JAQGBY010008698.1 coordinate 6,288, forward strand.
TTGACCTCAGCTCTTCTCGCACCAAGCTATCGGTGGTCGACGATCAGAACACCTGTCTGGTGTACGATCTGCGCAATAACGAGATGCTCTTTCAGGTATTGAAGATAACAATTTCAAACAAAGACTTTTAAAATTTCGAGATTTTTAAAATCATATTTTTCCTGTCGTTCCAGGAGCCCAACGCCAACAGCGTGGCGTGGAACAGCTACTATGAGCACATGCTGTGTTTCTCTGGAAACGGTTTGCTCAGCATTAAGGTGGCAGACTTTGCAGTTCACCAGCAAAAGTTGCAGGTAATTTGTGATTAGAAATATTTATTCGATATTTTCATTTAGGCGAGCCACCGTAGATCGTGTGGTTGACGAGCTGACTGCTGATATACGTCTGTGTCCCGGGTTCGATTCCCGGCGCGGCCTTTGGCTCGGGGTTTTAGTGAAAATGTGCCTCTCACATAGTGCCTAAGCACCGAGAGGGGTACAGAATCTTCCTGTTGTGATCACACTTCAGTGAATTAAAAAAAATAATTGTTAAAAATAACATCATGTACCGCTGTTTTTTAATCAGAGTCTTTTTTAACACAAAGTTTTCACGTAGGAAATGGAAAAATTTAACGTTCGTGTTCTTCATCAATCTACTTTTCTTATTCGTTTTGCTTCAGGGCTTTGTTGTTGGATTTTGTGGTTCGAAAGTCTTCTGCCTCCACGTCTACGCCATGGCCACAGTGGAGATTCCACAGTCGGCACCAATGTTTCAGTACCTGGAGAAATGTTTGTTCAGGTAATTTCCTGTTTTATTCTTGTCATCCAAAAATCTAATGTAATCTTCCGCCACTTTTAACATTCGTCTATAAATTTAAAGCTCCAAAGTGTGGACTGATAGCCAATTTGGAAATCCCAAATCGAATACAGTGAGAAAATTATGAAAGAGAATGGCTTAATTTATAATTAATAATGTAGGAGGAAAGATGCTGGACACAACTAATATCCCTGGCATCTCCTATGATATTAAGCTAAATTTTTGTTTCATTTTTATTTAACAAATCTGGTGAGTTCTCAATGTTTTTGTAATATTGTTTGTTCAGGGAGGCGTATGCGGTGGCATGTTTGGGGGTCACTGACACTGACTGGGAAGCCCTGGCCCATTCTGCCCTCGAAGGCCTGGATTTCGACATTGCAAAGAAAGCTTTCATCAGGCTAAAGGACCTCAAGTACTTGGAACTGATTCGAAACTTAGAGGTAATGGGAATATCATTTCATTTTCAAGTTTGGAGTAATTTGGTAGTTAATAAAATGGATGAATATATGAATCGTCAGCCAGTCGATGCAGTCCTGTTTCCTGCTCGTCAATCAAACTTTTAATGTTTCTGCTTTTCTTATTTGTGTTTGTAGTCGCGAAGAAAGGGTGGGCAGTCTCTGACTGAACACAAGGATGCCTTTCTGGCTGACATATTCGCCTATCGTGGTCTGTTCGCCGATGCGGCTAAGCTCTACAAAAGGAGCAAGCAGGGGGCCAAGGCGCTCGAAATGTACACGGACTTGCGCATGTTCGACCAGGCGCAGAAGTTTGTCGGCAAAAGCAAGGACGGCGGCAGCGATCGTGGTTTCGGTGCCACTTCCGGTGATAGCGGAAGTGCAGGGGAACCGGACGAGAGTGTGGCGGGCATCGATGAAAAGTCGCTGCTACGAAAAAAGGCCGAATGGGTAGCCAGCTCCAGCGAGCCGAGGACCGCCGTCGAAATGTACTTGTCGGTGGGCGAACACGACAAGGCCATAGAGATTGCCGGGAAGCACGGCTGGATTGATATGTAAGTGTGACCCAGTAGTACTCTGTTTAACCCAAACTTTGGAAGAACTTTTTTTTCTCATTAGAAATCATGTTTCTTTTTCAAATTTTTATCCAGTGTAGCTGGGGGCACTTGCTATTGGCTAAGTTTTTTCAATAACCAAGAATGAAATAAACAGGTGGCCGTTTTCTTTTCTTGGTCATAGGCTGGTGGACATAGCCAGGCAGGTGGACAAGGCGGACCGAGCTTCTTTGACTCTCTGTGCCGAGCATCTTAAGAAACTAGATCAAATTGCCCACGCGGTAGATGTCTACCAGAAGATGGGCGACTCGGCGGCGCTGGCCAAACTCAGAATACAGGCGAAACAATGGGAAGAGGTGAGATTACTTTGAAGAAGTGATGACAAATATCCTCTTATTTCAACACCAATCAAATTGATTTACCATTTCCAGCGAAACCGAAAAGCAAATGAAAGATGGTCGAAATACAGAATTATATTTTTTGCTGGTAGTTTATTTTCAATATCTATTATCTGTCATTGATTGACCGATAAATTTTTTTTCAAAAAAATATTTAAAATAATTGAATGGTTCAAATTTGCTTGGTTAATATTTTGTGTGGCTTTTGATTTGTAATTGTCATTTATTTGTAAAATTGTTGGAGGAATGACACCTCCGTGGGAGTGCGGGTGGGTGATCGGTGGTCTCCCAAAGTTCGGGAAGCATTGAGCACTGGTTGCACCAGGGTCATCATGAGGTGGCGACTCTGGCGCTGAGCTGGTAACATCGTCTGTATTAATAGCTTCGGAATTAAAAAGTCGCGCTTTTTAAAATTTAACAAGCGCTAGCTTGAGTGTCGCGAAATTGGCCTAGCAATTTTGGTGTTTATTCTGCCATCTTGGATTAACCTTGGAGAGTTGTTGAAAATCCTATCTTGAGTTGGCTGCTGCACACACAAAGGTCCAGTGTAAAGAACACCAAACCACTGAAGGCCAAATTTCCCTGACAAACTCAGCTAGTCTACAGTAAATATGAGACAGGAGTTGAAAAATAAAAAGCTTGACTTTATTATCCGGAGGCAATTATACAAGAGCAAACTTGACGAAAGAAACTCAACTGAACTCTACGACAGCTGGAGACAGTGTGGGCACGAAGGCAAATGAAGAAATTGACCTTTGCCTGGTGGGGAGTTTAGATTGCCTCAAGAGAGGAAACCTGAACTTGGTGCCATGGCTGCCACCTAGTGGCTTCCATGTTGCACTCAGTGCATGGTGGCCAAATGTACCAAACCGTGCACTCGCCACCCTGCTCTCCTTGAGCAAGGTGGCACTCCACCCCACCACCTACTCAGTGGCAGCACCGGATTGCACTTGATTTACTCATGGTTTATTTAGGCAGCATCAATCACGTTATATCACCATTTTGTGTGGATGTTCATAGTTCTTTAAATGTCCAATCTACTGTAGTCAACCACACTACAGGCGTTCTGTACAATCTTGCTTAACATTTAATGTAGTTGAAGTACAGTTACAATGTTGTCAGGTAACGTGTGTAGGAATAGGGACAAATTCGCATTCACACTTTCAACAAAAAACAAAGAAATACAGCTAGGATTTATTTTTACTTGCACAGGCTTTCTTGCTGGCTGAGAAGTTTCCTGAATTGAAGCAGATGATTTATTTGCCGTATGCACAGGAATTGGCCGAAAATGACAGATTCTTGGAATCACAGGAAGGTAGATGACAAATACTATTTTGACATTACTTCTACATTTTTTATCTTTGGTACGTCTGGTCTATTTGTCTCATGGATGGTCTTACGAGAACGATATTTGTAATTTTACCATTGCAAACTGAATATTTTTGATTGTGTCCAGCAACCAACATGATTTTTCAACTGAATATTGTCAAGAATATTTAATAAAATATTAATTTGTAAATCATGTCCATTCACATAAGTGTTGTTGAAATGCTCACACCGCTTCATGTCAACTGTTTGTTCGTTAGCATTCCGTAAAGCCGGACAACAGCATCTGGCCTATAACACGTTACAGGTGTTAACCCATAATGCGGTTCACGAGAGCCGATTCGATGACGCTGGGTTCTATTACTGGATTCTGTCGCAACACTGCCTGGAACCGACATCAGGTTTGTCTTTCGTTGTCTGACCATTCACCATTTATACAAGTTCAAATGACTGAAAAATGACTGGCGCCACGACCCGTCGTGGCGCAGTTGGTTTATGACGGACTGCGGTTCGGCGGTCCCGGGTTCGATTCCCGGCGCG
>JAQGBY010008699.1:0-10353 GCA_034698785.1 Mycogona germanica
TCCTTCGCCGACGACTTCCACATCTTCGCCGTCGAGTGGGAACCCGACACCATCTCCTGGTTCGTGGATGACACCAATTTCGTCACTCACACACCGGCTGACCTCAACGGAAACCCCTGGGTGTTCGATCACCCATTCTACTATCTCCTGAGCTTCGCGGTAGGTTCACACTTATTTTAATTTTTAGCCGTGAAAATTTGGAGCTATCAAAACGATTTTGCAGAGTTTGGCAAATGGAACGTACCCCAAAAGAAATCGGGAATTTATCTAATTAAACTTGATTATAGTATACCTGATCTAGGAATAGATATGGGCCGTTTTTAAATTGTCTATCTGTAAATTCAATGAACATCTTTTCTTCCTGTCTTTCTGCAATAATAGGTTGGTGGAAATTTCGATGGAAATCCAGGACCAGACACCATTTTCCCCCAGTCCTACACTCTGGATTACGTCCGCGTCTACGACTTGACCAGCGTCCGCAAACACAAGAAGCAGCATTAAACCATTCCAGCCCCGGAAATGAACTTTTGATTTCTGTTGTCACAAACGTGCCAGTGCTTTGTTTGTACTAGTTGTTTGTGAACAGGTCGAGCCGTTTTTGGGTTGTGAAAAAATGTATAGATTTTGCAAATGAATCGCTGTCTTTGATGAACCGTTTCGTATATAAAAATAAATATTTTTCACACTTCCATCTCGTTTCACTGAATTTTCTTGAAGGTTGAACCGTTTCGTTGATTTTTAAAATTGATAAAATGTTGTCAAACATCAATTTTGCTCCGATGTGGTCGCAGACTTAATTTTTTGTATGCTAGTAATATATGAAGTGTGTCTGTTTTGTGACATCTTAAAAAAATAGTCCGAAAATATCCACCCGGCGTCACTTTATAGTTACGCTCAAATTCGCCCTTGTTCTTTCAATTCTGGCTGTCTTAAGCGCAGTTTACACCGGAAAAGATCGACTTCTAAGGAGCCGGTCTTCTCCGGTCGCGTGAACAACTCGAATTTTTACTTTTTCACGCAGTCGCGTGAGCCATGCGAAATTAAAAATTCGCTTAGTTCACGCGACCGGAGAAGATCGGCTTCCTACGAGCCGATCTTTTCCGGTGTAAATCGGGCATAACGACACTGAAACAAATTGTATACATTATGGTAATTTTATTAAGAGGTAAGATGTAATTTCGCAAAATTAAATGAAGAAAAGAAAATGTTGTGCTCAAACCTGGCTGTGATGAATTTTATTTATGCAGACTCTTGCCAGATTTTTAATATATTAATTTAATATTTTACATCTAGTGTTAGTGTGTTGGTATTGGCCGGTTTGCGGTTTCAATTAACGTGTGTTCCTCGAGTGTTGGTTTTACACTTCAACTAATTGTAAATGTATTTTTTTTAATTTTCTGCCCAGATGGACTGATAACTGATCTCTCTGAGTCGACGAAGTGAAGCGGCCGGAAAATGCCGTTGATGGAATTGATCAGCTCGTTGCAGAGCAACCCCTACTTCGGCGCCGGCTTCGGCTTGTTCGGAGTGGGGGCGGCGGCCGCCCTTTTGCGCAAGGGCGCCCAGGTGGGCATGATCCTGTTTCGGCGACATTACATGATGACCTTGGAGGTTCCCTGTCGCGACAAGAGCTACCAGTGGCTCCTGCAGTGGATTACCGCCAAGGCCGCCCGCAACACGCAACATCTGAGCGTGGAGACCAAGTTCGAGCAGCACGACACTGGAAAAATCACCACCCACTATGACTTCATTCCCAGCATTGGCACACACTTTTTCAGGTTAGTTCAGTTTATTTTTTAAAAACTTTTGACCGTTCAAGTAGAGCTGTACAATGTCTTCATTTTTTTATATGAGACATTTAAATCATTCAACCCCAGCAATGAGATGATCTCTCTTGAGTTCCAAGACCACTTCGTAAATGACATCTAATTTGCCTCTTTCGATTGCTCAGGAGACTCAGCTGTTTCTCCGTGTCATAAGTTTATCTACGACTCGGTACAACTCTTCGCCTTGCCTTTATCTTCCGTTTCCATTTTTGGTCGAGTCCCAAATTTTTTATCTCTTTTGTGCAAGTCACGAAAAACTTAAAATCTTCTAATGTGACTTCGTTGTTGTAGTCACTGGCCACTTCACAATTGCTATATTTGAGCATATCTTGATTTTTTCAAGAGTGTGTTCAAACAGTGATTGGTGACAACTGTTTCTATGAGAGTTATGTTCACATTTTCTAACATTGTTATCTGTTTGAGCTACTTTTAATTAAAAACTTCTTTTCACTTATCTTATTTTTAATTTGTTATGTTGCTGTAACAAATAAAAATGAGGTACCCGTTGAACATCACATTTACCACGAATTATAGCTGAACTTCGTTTGTTTTTTTTTGTTTGTTAATTGTTCGTTTCTAATGAATTTCAGATCAACCATGCATTTTTATTGCTATTTTAGAATTGATTATTACTTTCACAAAAATGCTTCAATTTGTTTAACAAATGCAGTGGCAATTGTGTGGCACAGAAATTTATTCTTTAGGAGTAGAAGGACCCACACTGAAATAGATTACCTTCATGAATGAAAGTAACTTCATTGTAAGTTCGACTCGTGTGACGGCTGTGGAGCATTCTTAACAGAGCCCCAAATCCAGAGCCTGTTAAAAGTAGGGCAACCCAATCTCTGACCATAACATAAATATTTGTTATGGAAGTTCACCAGTGTTGGTATTCACCTCCCTCCCATTCCTCGCCTCGCTCAAAAAAATTCGAAGGTGTTGGTCGGAACCGAAACCGTGATCACGGCCACGAAGGCAAGCACGCTGCCCACTAGGCAACTCGACACCTTTCCGACCGCTCCATAGCCCCGGGGTAATATATAATATTGTAAATTGCCGGTCAATATTGTAATAAGAGGAGTTGTATTAGTGAGGTGAAATAACAGGCTTTCCTGAAAATGAGTGCACCCTTCAATTTAGTTGATCGATTGATTTGGTGTTCGATATTTCCTCGCTAGGTTTGGGCGCTCGTGGATCCGGGTCGAACGCACCCGCGAGCAACATACCTTGGACCTGCAGATGGGCGTGCCCTGGGAAACTGTGACTCTTACAGCCTTCGGCAAGAAAAAAGAGATGTACTACGGCATCCTAGAAGAGGGTGAGGCCGCTGCACTTAGAACGTTTCGTAATTTTTGTAATTTGGCAACAGACCTGAAATCGTCAGCTGAAGGGATAAACTACATTTAAGTCTTCAGGATAGTGGGAACCAGACGACGTACATGATAACGGATACATGAATTTCAAATGTGGCTCAGAGTCTCAACCTCACTTAGTTTGACTCAAGAAACCAAACAGGAGTCGGGCCACTTCTTAAGTTGAACCGAAGTTTCAGCTCATACAGTCATACAGAGAGTATGGAGGTGGCCTTCTATAGAAAAAGGTGTTTGCGCACTCTTGTCTAGAAGTTTCTGCTTTTCGAGCGTCCACCTATTATTCGAATTATTTATGATCTGCAGCTTTGACGTCTTTTTGTTAGAAGGTTCGAACTTGTTAAAAATTGGTTCAACATTGTCAATTAATTTTATTTTATCTTTGTCTTGCGTACGATTGCAGCACGAAAGATGATGCTGAAACAACAGGAGGGCAGAACCATCATGTACTCGGCAGCCGGCTCCGAGTGGCGTCCGTTCGGCCACCCGCGTAAGCGGAGACCACTGCAGTCCGTGGTGCTGGACGAGGGAATCTCAGAGAGCATTGTGGCCGACGTTCGCGAGTTCATTAACGTTTCACATTGGTACATGGAGAGAGGTACGTTACAATTACAATTACAAATTTTACCCGCAAGCAGCCCCCAAGAGAACATTTGGCTTGTTGTGATAAAACCTAGCGAGAGAGTAATGAGCAGCTCAGACACAACAGAAATCCTTCATGACAAACTTTTATGTCGAAATTGGTTTTTTGCATTAATCTTGTAATTTTTCAGTTCTAGATCTTTTAAAAAAGAAATCTTATAAATGTCTGGTAATGAATTTGACTCAGTTTCTTATAGATAAAAATATTTTTAATACTTTTAAAGGTCATCACGGACATCGATTTCTATTGGAATTTTCATACATGATGTATTATTTTTAATGTCGTTTGAAAAATAGTTTATGCGGTGCCAATTTTTTAAAAATTGTAGCCAGGTAGCCGAATGGCTTTTTGACTTCCTACCGTAATTTTTGATTATGATTTCTGAATCACAACCACGTCGCCTCTTTTTCTGAAACTTTCTCCAGGCATTCCCTATCGAAGGGGATACTTACTCCACGGACCGCCTGGCTGTGGAAAAAGCAGTTTCATGTGAGTCGAATGTTCCGTTTCATTTATTGTATCAATACATGTAAGAACGATTCGATAAGCTTCGTAAAGACAGTCTGTATTTATTGTATTTCCTATCCGACTATGAAATTTAATTCACCTTCTGCATACGGATATTTTTTAGAACTGCGCTCGCCGGTGAACTGGAGTACAGCATCTGTGTACTGAACCTGGCCGAACGTGGGCTCTCTGATGATCGGTTGGCCCACTTGCTCAGCGTAGCGCCCCAACAGAGTATCATTCTGTTGGAGGACATCGATGCAGCCTTCGCCAATCGTGACGACTCCAAACAGAGTATGACCATTTGAAACTCCTTGAGTCAAAATGTGCATTTTGTTTTGCCGGTATCTGTCCTTCACAACCACCAATTTATTTTTAAAAAATGATTACGCCTCTGAAGGGGGAAATATGATTAATTTTAATCATTTAGTTTTATGATATTCAAAATTTTCAAAAGAATTTGCATGTGCAAATTTTTTTTTTTGTTTTTTTTTTGTTTTATTTTCAAACGTCTTCCAATGAAAAGAATACAAATCCATTTTGTCAAATTAACAAAACACAAAGAAGGAAGACGCGAACCTGAGGGCCTTCTCATTGTTAAAACAATTTGTGAAGGCCCTGCGAAAGTATGTTGCAAAAATATAAATTCCGACATCTGAGTGAATCAAAATATAAATTGTGTCATAAAGTAAAGAAACCCAAAAACGAAAATAAAAAATAGTGTAGATACAAATAGGAAAATAAAATACCAGGGTCACATAAGTAAGCAGGATTAACAATATTTTAAGTTCCCCACTTTTATAGCGAGTCGAATGCCACTCTTTATGGCAGCCTTTGTCCCCACAATGTTCACATTAAGACCATGATTCAGTATACGAGCCGCCCTACACGAGACCTCTTTATCAGTCGAGTGCAATTTCGTAATCGGCTGATCATAGCGCGTCGGTCGGGCCTGCCTCGGCAATAAACTTGGAGGACAAACCCGAACCACGCCATCCCTGGAAGATACAAACTCCAAAAGCCTTTGAACATATATTTCCCTAATGGTAAACAAGTTAAACAATTTGTACATTCTCACAGTGCCCAACCTAACGTGTGTATCCATGTTAATAAAATTAACTAGTGTATTTTGTAACTTTTGTATGGTGTTTATAATTACATCCGACTCAGCGCCCCAAAAAATAATATAAGTATTGATATGAGCTAGGAAAGAGGAATGGTACATTTGCAGACGTAATGATGAAAATAGCGAGAAAAAAATCGGGATCGGTCGATCCCAGGTCTTAAGTGCCTGTAGTGCGTTTAATTACAGTTGCACAGAGCACTGGACCGGCAATCCAGGGATCCGGTGTTCAAGTCCCGGTCTGTTCGAAACTCTGTATTTTTTGCAATTACCAGTTCAATTAATAATAATAGTAAAATATTATTTATCAGACGAGTTCGCCACTCGTGTTCGTCTCTTTCGTTCGGTCTGTCCCGAAATTCATGCTCTCGATTAACTACAGTTGATTGGATTTTTAAAAAAAAAGTGAAACGCACGATGCAATTTGCAAATGTCTACTGTTCAATGATGCGTGCCTCAGTTTTCAAAATAATCGTGATTATTTGTTGTTGAAGCCAATGGCGTTGCTCAATTTGTTTTGGATTTCATAATTTCAGCCAAGGCAGCCTATGAAGGACTGAACAGGGTCACCTTCAGTGGACTTCTGAATTGTCTGGACGGAGTTGCGTCCACCGAAGCCCGAATAGTTTTTATGACGACCAACTACCTTGAAAGGTATATGGTATACGTATATTAATTGTTTTTGGGAAGAGCGATGGTTTTCAGCAAGATTTTGAATCACATTTGTTCGTTTTTTTCGTTCTAAACTTTTATCCGTGTGATTTTTACTTTTTCAGGTTGGACAAGGCTCTGATTCGGCCTGGCCGCGTGGACATGAAGGAGCACATCTCCTACTGTACGCGCTATCAGCTGGAGCAAATGTTCCGGCGCTTCTATCCGGACCGACTGGGTGCGGAGGCCGAGCAGTTTGCCGCAAGCGTGATCGCTCTTGAACGACCCAACGTCAGCGCCGCCATGGTGCAGGGCTACTTCATGTTTCACAAGAACGAACCGGAAATGGCGCTCAAAAGTGTCGAAACACTCTGGGATCTGTAGGTTGACTGGTGATGTTGCCAGGAACCGTAGGACGGCATACAGACTTCAAGTATTGTGTTCAGCTACTATCGTACACAGAAGCCAAAATATCCTGTTTTACAAGTCCCGGTTCTCCTTTAAAGGTAGTAATGAGATGACAGTCAGCATTATTTTCATTGTTGTAATGATACAATCGAACTTGCTAAAAATGACATCATGCAACGTAAATTAAAATACAACATCTAGAACTAGACTTCTGTATGGTCAAACATCGGTGAATGCATTTGCTGCAGTGTAAAGACACTTTATGCTCTAAAGAAGTACTTCAATGAATTACGAATTGAAAAGCTAACTAAATTTGAAATTGTGATAATTTTGATATGCTTAAAATTAAATAGATGATCTCGTACCACTACTACCGAAAGTGGAATCTGGAATTTGTAGATGTGTTCGCGACCCATTGTGATTTTAATAGAAGTGAATTGTTGCTATTCACATTTTGCAAAAAAAACTTCAATTGAACTGCGAGGTGTAATTTAGTGTAGTGTTTTTATAGTATCTCGTTTTGTTACAAATAAAAGAAATAATTTATCTGGTTAGCATTTCTAATTAGATTTCTTCTCAACTCCTTATTTCCTATTAGAAGTTGATTACCACATTGCGAGTGGAATTTAGCCATCATATTGGCAACATTCCACTTATTTTGTGGTGTTATCTCCAATACGTTCTTAATTTGTTTGACATTACAAATTTATATGAAATATTTTTTAACATTATTTTAGTAAATTGCAAGTAAATAAATGTTAAATAGACGTAGTAGTCAATAAAGGGGTTTCTTCTATATGAATATTTTAATAACCATTTTCAGTACCCTTCTTTTGGTTACCTTTCAAAACAAAAAGCATAGTTATGGTGAACGGGACACAATCGACTGTTTGAATCATGGTTTATTATACTGAGATGACAATAATGAATTACAGATTCAGGATGGATGGTAAAAGAATTGCAAGATGTCGACTGGTGATGACAAGAGCTCAACATGACAACTGACTTGAGGCCATACTCGTCTAGTCTTTTGAAAATCTGGCGCAAATGATGCATGTGTTCCTGAGGATTGGCCGAAGACACCAATATGTCGTCGAGGTATGCGATGGCGAAAGGAAATCAGCGTAAGAGCTCATCGATGAACCTCTGAAACGTTTGACCTGCGTTCCGAAGACGAAAGGGGCATGACGGTAAATTCGAAAAGGCCAAAAGGTGTTGTGACCACCTTTTATGAACATCGTCGTGTGCCACCGGAATCTGGTAGAACTCCTTCAAATCTATCGTGCTGAAGATAGTGCACCCCTCCAAGCATTGAGTGACGTCCTGGACGTGGGGTACCAGGTATTTGTCTGACTTGGTAATTGTATTGAGGTTGGTGTAGTCGCCACAAATCCTCCAACCTTCTGCATCACTTCCAACGAGATGGATAGGTCATGCGTGATTGCTCTGTGAAGGACGAGCTAACCCCCGATCCACTAGATCCATCATTTGGGTGTGAGCTACCTTGCACTTGTCCGGGCGCACTGCCTTGATTTGTTGAAACACGGGGGTCCCTGCGTGATATGATGGACGGTGGCATGCTTCGTCGTCTGGGGCTGGCGTAGTTCAGGTTGGGTAAGGCGGGGAAACTCCTGCAAGATCCGAATATACTCGGACGAATGTGTTTTGGCATTTATTGACGAGAAATGACATTTGGGCCTGTTTCCCTAACGATGTTTGCCCTGTGTTTGTCTCGTCTAGTGTCCACAAAAATGTCAATGTGAAAAGGAAATCGGTGCCGATGATGGCATGGTTGACCATTGCTAGGATGAACTTCCAGTGGAAGATTTTTCCCAACCCGATGTCTACCGCGACCTGACTGCACCCGAAAGTGGAGATTCGGACACCACTAAGTGTCTGGAGGATGTGTGCTGAGCGATGTAATGGTGATGACGTTCATCTGGTCTGAACGATGGAAATGTCTGCTCCCGGGCCGATGAAATATTAGATTTTCGGTCTCTGATAAAAATGCGATGACTGTTGTTGTCGTCGGCATCAGCTGCGACCAACGAGCCAGCTAGTTTTTTTGGTCTGGTGTGCAGGGCCCACCCGAACGTGTTTTGCCACACTTCTTGGCCCGCTCACCAAAGGTGCTATGATACCAGCAAAGGTGGTCCGGCTGGTAGATGGAGTCATTGCTGCCCCATCTGCTGGAGGCTCGGCTCATAGAACGAGAGCGGGAGCGTGAGCTAGCCCGGAGCTCTTTGCGTAGTTCAGATATCCCTTCACGCAAATCCTTGATAAAGGCTCTGACCCACTGCGGCTGGTCAGACAATGAACTCTGACACTCCTCTGCCGGCTGGCGTTCTACTGCTCTTCCTCGGACAGCTGCGATCGAGGACGGAGGAGTGGGAACCATAACTGTCATCCGGTCACAAATGTGGTCTGCTACTGCGGCCGCTGCGTCCAATGAACCTGGAACCGCTTCTACCTTCGTGCGGATCTGCTCCGGCAGTGCTCTCAAGAATAAATGCTTCAGCACTCCCTCACCAACCTCCTTGCCAGCATTCTGACGCATCTCACGCAAAAATGTTGTCGGTCGTCGATCACCTAGCATTTCACCTGAAAAGAGGCGTTGGTATCTCACCGCCTGCGACTCCTGGAAGGCCTGTAGTAGGATCTCTTTGGCCGAATCGAACCTGTTTTCCAGTGTCGTCTCGATGCATAGGGCTCGAATTTTATGCAATGCTGAGGGTGAGTGGCGGAGGTGCGAGCATAATAATTGGAACAGTTGCTGTTGGCCTTTAATACTGTCCTCCTTTGCCTGCTCGTCGAACAGCGAAAACCACAATTCCGGATCATGCTCCATAAATGGCGCCATCTCCGATCTGATCTTCCTTACTGCTGCCACTTTGTGGGTGGCAGTGGCACCAGCCATACTTGCTGCTGGGTCAACTTTCTCCACCACATGCATAGCTGCCAAGCGCGCCTCCACCATCCTTGTCAGTTCCGCCATCACGTCGGGATCCGAGAGGTCCAGAGGCATCGTTTTGGATACAATTTCAGCTGTGCGTGCAAAAATGTTGGTTAATCGTTACCAAAACAACTTAGCTGCACGTGTGTGTCCCGAATGTTCTCCTTTTTTGTTGTACAACGCTGAGACTCACGACCAACGTCGTCGGTCGTCGTTAAGAAAGTCTTCAGTCAACGTTTTCTTTGTTCTGCCTTCACCGGTGCTGGTGAATGTAGACACACTGGGCACACTCGATTGCGCATTCACTCCGATAAGTCCTTCTAGCACGTCTGAGGATGGGTACACCACAAAACGGGTGTTTAAAGCGAACACGTGTCTTTTTACCAAATGGCGGCGGTTGAAGTTTTAGATTTAGATAAATTGCAAAGGTAAGTTCGGCGAAGTTCTCTGCCTTTAGAATAATGAAACGCTAGATACTTCAGCGTAATGAATTTAGAATGACTTTAGAATAATGTTCACTTACGTCAGGGTCACCAATAAGGAGTTATGGTGAACGGGACATAATCGACTGTTTGAATCACGGTTTATTATATTGAGATGACCCTAATGAATTACAGAATACAGATTCAGTATCTTGCAAGATGTCGACTGGTGATGAGAAGAGCTCAAGCTCGATAGACTATCGATGGTTTGTATCGATAGTCCTCGTATTGGTGAGGGGTAGCTTCCGGCTACCGCCTCAATTGTTTTCTTATTTTTTTTTAAAACTCACACACCAGGAGTTTCTGTACCCCCCTTGGTGCTTAGGCACTATGTGAGGGGCACATTTTCACCAGTACCCCGGGATCGAATAATCGAGAGCCCGCGCCGGG